>WNWK01006785.1:50000-101527 GCA_009830355.1 Cherax destructor
CTCTCCATACTGCAACATCCCCTCCACCCCTCCTTCAGAGTCCAGGTCAGATGACTCTCCATACTGCAACATCCCCTCCACCCCTCCTTCAGAGTCCAGGTCAGATGACTCTCCATACTGCAACATCCCCTCCACCCCTCCTTCAGAGTCCAGGTCAGATGACTCTCCATACTGCAACATCCCCCTCCACCCCTCCTTCAGAGTCCAGGTCAGATGACTCTCCATACTGCAACATCCCCCTCCACCCCTCCTTCAGAGTCCAGGTCAGATGACTCTCCATACTGCAACATCCCCCTCCACCCCTCCTTCAGAGTCCAGGTCAGATGACTTCCATACTGCAACATCACCTCCACCTCCTTCAAGTCCAGGCACGATCTCTCTCAACACCCCTCCTTCAGAGTCCAGGTCAGATGACTCTCCATACTGCAACATCACCCTCCACCCCTCCTTCAGAGTCCAGGCACCGACTTTAACACCTCTGGATAACAGGTTTCCCTGAATCCCTTCGTTAATGTTACCTTCCTCACACTCCAACAGCGAGTCAATTCATAAAAACCACTTGCTTCCACTCACTGTTGGATGTGCAGGCCTCTAGCACTAACAACCTCCTTTACCTTCTCTCTCCATTATTCCCTGGATTGACTACTACTATTACTACTACTACTACTACTACTATTACTACTACTGCTGCTGCTGCTAGCTGCTCTATTACTGCTGCTACTGCTACGCTGCTCTACTTTGCTGCTATTGCTGCTGACTGCTTCACTGCTGCTTCTCTTTACTGCTGCTGCTGCTCTGCTGCTGCTGCTGCTGCTGCTCTGCTGCTGCTGCTAGCGGCTGCTAGCTCTGACTGCTGCGCAGCGCCTATATTGCTGCTACTGCTGACTACTACTACTGCTGCTACTGTTCTACTGCCTTAGCAGCACTTGTTGCATCCTCTAATGTCTGCAACAGCACGCAACCTCTACACTTACCATCTCACTACTATCTCAACTTCCTTCACCACCGATTTACACATCCTCTTAGTCATCCTTTTTAGTTACATCCTCTCTAAATGTTCAAACCACCTCAACCATATCAACCACTTCAACCATCTCAACCATATCAACCACCTCAACCATCTCAACTATCTCAACCACCTCAACCACCTCAACCACCTCAATTATCTTAACCACCTCAACCATCTCAACCATCTCAACCACCTCAACCACCTCAACCACCTCAACCACCTCAACCATCTCAACCCTACGCTCCGAATTTTCTTCATTAATATTCCCATATATCTGAAGCTTTACAGTGACGACACATGTTACTCACTCTCACTGACCAGTCTCAAATTACATGTAAATATTGGTGGCAAACACAGGTCCACTGTATTGGTGTGTTTGCAGCTACAACACTGTCAAACAATAAGTGTTCTTATAAAAGACGTACACTAACATACAACTCAGTCACGTACACTGAAGCCTTTATTAACCCAGACAACAAGCTTCTCTTCTTTCTCATTTCGATTTCATTTTATATATATATATATATATATATATATATATATATATATATATATATATATATATATATATATATATATATATATATATATATAAAGTGAGTGTTAGTGCAATTATTACCAATATCAGAGTGACAAATTAAGGAAGAGCTGAGTGTTCTCACTCACGTGTGAAAACACTCAGTAATTATTATTTCTTTAAGAAATTTCCAAAGGGTTACTGTCCTCACTAATTCCTTTACAATTTTCAAATTTATTCCATTGTCTCGCCACTCTGAAAATTAAAATTTCCTAGTATCCCTTTGGCTTCACATTTTCTTCTCTCTCTCTCTCATCTCTCTCTCTCTCTCTCTCTCTCTCTCTCTCTCTCTCTCTCTCTCTCTCTCTCTCTCTCTCTCTCTCTCTCTCTCTCCCTCTGTTGGAAATTATTATAACATCAGAGTTACTCAAGTTACCATTATCATTATCAACTAAATCACTCTCACTATCTGATATTATCAATATTTTTATCACACAATCTACTTGTCGTTGTCTCCTTCCATTATCTGTCATTCACATTAACCTTCATCATCCTTCCTTCCCATCATTTACTCTGTTTATCTACGTCATCTCGTAGGTAATAACATTCATTGTTGTTGTTAATATTTTTTTACGAGTCTTTGTATCAGCCACAAATATATTTATATAGTTAGATTTTCCTTCTCTCCAAGTTATTTGTAAATTACAAATTTTATGGGAGAAAGTATCCATCCTGGTGGTATCCCTGTGGTGACGTTCTTCCCAGGGATTCTGGTGGTATCCCTGTGGTAATAATCTTCCCAGGGATCCTGGTGGTGTCCCTGTAGTGACGTTCTTCCCAGGTATCCTGGTGGTATCCCTGTGGTGACGTTCTTCCCAGGGATCCTGGTGGTATCCCTTTGGTGACGTTCTTCCCAGGGATCCTGGTGGTATCCCTGTGGTAATAATCTTCCCAAGGATCCTGGTGGTATCCCTGTGATAACAATCTTCCCAGGGATCCTGGTGGTATCCCTGTGGTAATAATCTTCCCAGGGATCCTGGTTGTGTCCCTGTGGTGACGTTCTTCCCATGTATTCTGGTGGTATCCCTGTAATGATGTTCTTCCTAGGGATCCTGGTGGTATCCCTTTGGTGACGTTCTTCCCAGGAATCCTGGTGGTATCCCTGTGGTAATAATCTTCCCATGGATCCTGGTGGTATCCCTGTGATAACAATTTTTCCAGGGATCCTGGTGGTGTCCCTGTGGTGACGTTCTTCCCAGGTATCCTGATGGAATCCCTGTGGTGACGGTCTTCCCAGGTATCCTGGTGGTGTCCCTGTGGTGACGTTCTTCCCATGGATCCTGGTGGTATCCCTTTGGTGACGTTCTTCCCAGGGATCCTGGTGGTATCCCTGTGGTAATAATCTTCCCAGGTATCCTGGTGGTATCCCTGTGATAACAATTTTTCCAGGGATCCTGGTGGTGTCCCTGTGGTGACGTTCTTCCCAGGTATCCTGATGGAATCCCTGTGGTGACGGTCTTCCCAGGTATCCTGGTGGTGTCCCTGTGGTGACGTTCTTCCCAGGGATCCTGGTGGTATCCCTTTGGTGACGTTCTTCCCAGGGATCCTGGTGGTATCCCTGTGGTAATAATCTTCCCAGGTATCCTGGTGGTATCCCTGTGGTGACGTTCTTCCCAGGGAAGATGTGTGTACTTAGCTTGTTGAGGTTGAGCCCCAACTCCTGGCCCTGTGTATGAATATGCTATATATTAATGTGTATGTGCAACCTTACATGTGTATATTTACGCTGGTATGTGTACCTGCACGTGTGTGTGTGTGTGTGTAAGTGTATATGTGTGTGTATGTATGTATTTGTGTATGAGTCTTTGTACGTGTGAAAAAACGAGAAAAATATAAATATGTTAAACTCATTTAAAGCCATTCGGAAGAGAGAGAGAGAGAGAGAGAGAGAGAGAGAGAGAGAGAGAGAGGGAGGGAAGGGAAGTTAGGAGGGGGTCACGGAGGGGGAGGAAGATTGAGATGCAGAGGTCACAGAGCTGAGGATGAAGACAGGTGTTAGACGAGGTATTTGAGCCTCAGGGCTCAAGGTCGCCTCAGGGGACGTTCCCACGAGCTGTGATGGACCCACCAGTCTCTCTCTCTCTCTCTCTCTCTCTCTCTCTCTCTCTCTCTCTCTCTCTCTCTCTCTCTCTCTCTCTCTCTCTCTCTCTCTCACTGAGAATTTAAATTTCCTAGTATTCCTCTGGTTACACACACGCGCGCGCGCGGGCACACACTACACAGCAAATGTAGTCCCAGTGTCACTGTCATGTATATATTGTATGCAAAGTCATGGAGAAGATTATCAAGAGAAGAGTGGTGGAGCACTTATAAAGAAATGAGCTTTTCAATAACAGCCAGCACGGATTCATGGACGGAAAATTCTGTCACAAACCTACTAGAGTTATATGACAGGGTGACGAGAGAGAGGCGTGGGTAGATTGCATTTTCTTGGACTGTAAGAAGGCGTTTGACACAGTACCACACAAGAGATTAGTGCAAAAGCTGGAGGACCAGGCAGGGATAACAGAGAAGCCACTGCAAAGGATCCGCGAATACCTGACAGGAAGGCAGCAGAGAGTCATGGTACGTGATGAGGTGTCAGAGTGGGCGCCTGTGACAAGCAGGGTTCCACAGGGGTCAGTTCTATGACCGGTGCTGTTTCTGGCATATGTTAATGACATGACGGAAGGAATAAACTCAGAAATGTCACTGTTTGCAGACGATGCGAAGCTAATGAGGAGAATTCAAGCGGGGAAGGACCAGGCAGGAATACAAAGGGATCAGGACAGGCTGCAGGCCTGGTCCAGCAACTGGCTTCTGGAGTTCAACCACACAAAATGCAAAGTCATGAAGATTGGGGAAGGGCAAAGAAGAATGCAGACAGAGTACAGTCTAGAGGGCCAAAGAGTACAAACCTCACTCAAATAAAAGGATCTTGGGGTGAGTATAACACCGGGCACATCTGAGGCGCACATCAACCAAATAACTACTACAGCATATGGGCGACTAGCAAACCTAAGAATAGCATTCCGATTCCTCAGTAAGGAATCGTTCAGGATTCTGTACAACGTGTACGTCAGGCCCATATTGGAGTATGCAGCACCAGTTTGGAACCCACACCTGGTCAAGCACGTCAGGAAATTAGAGAAAGTGCAAAGGTTTGCAACGAGACTAGTCCCAGAGCTAAGGGGTTTGTCCTACGAGGAGAGGTTAAGGGAAATCGACCTGACGGCACTGGAGGACAGGAGGGATAGGGAGGACATGATAACGACATATAAAATACTGAGAGGAATCAACAAGGTGGACAGAGACAGGATGTAACAAAGATGAGACACAGCAACAAGGGGTCACAATTGGAAATTGAAAACTCAGGTGAGTCACAGGAATATTAGGAAGTATTTCTTCAGTCACAGAGTTGTCAGGAAGTGGAATAGTCTGGAAAGTGATGTAGTGGAGGCAGGATCCATACATAGCTTTAGGAAGAGGTATCATAGAACACTGGAGCAGGGAGTAAGTGGACCTAGTAGCGACCAGTAAAGAGGCTGGGTCAGGAGCTGTGAATCAACCCTCCAACCACAATTAGGTGAGTACACACACGCATGTAGTGTACCACAAGAAAGTTTCGGGGTTCATCGCTCCCTGCTGCCCGGTCCCTGACCACGCCTCCTGGTGGATGGCCGGATCAACCAGGCTGTTGGTGCTAGCCGCACGCACTCCAACGTATGCATCACAGCCCTGCTCATCAGGATCGAAGACATCTCGGGGTCTGATGGTAATCCCTCTTAGGGACGACGGCAAGACGTTGAAGAATATATTCCTTTTTTTCCTATTAATTTCTCGTAGTATACCAATGGCGTCCCACGAGAGGGAGCCAAAAAATAACAAAAAAGGCACAATACCGTGACTGGAACAATACACACACAACCCGCACATAGAAGAGAGGAACTTACAACTACGTTTCGGTCCGACTTGGACCATTTACAAAGTCACAGCCAAGACCGGGCCACCTCTTGGAAAAGGCCCGGGCCGGGCGAATATACCGGCGAATCTAGTACCTACCTACGTACCTGCTTTCATTAGGGCATTTTGCATCGTCTGAGAAGGCCTTCCTTATCATAGAGAGTTATTTCCGTATGCAAATTAGGTACCAATCCCTCTAATAAATTCTTTGTATCAATTACGATGTATCTTCCTTGCTCACGTTGCAAGCAGTGTTAATGACCTCAAGCAGTCCCAGTAATTTAGATATATGACTGAATTTATACGAGCAGTGAAAGTTACTTGTATATTCTCGGGGTATTCAACTTCACCTGCAATATTCCAGTTTAACGAGACCCATGACTTAAGAATATAAGACAGGAGGAACATTCCAGCAGGCCTATTGGCCCATACTAGGCAGGGTCTTCTCAAACCCAAATCCACTAACAAAAATATTTGCGCAACCCGTCATCAGTACTACCCAAGCAATAGGCTTTAATATCCCTATTAACTCATATGCAAGTCTCACTTCGCACAAATTCTAGTATCGTCTGCAAAGGATATGTGTTGTGATTTATGTCTCAGTCTGTCGGGTATGAGAATGAGAAAATGGGAAACAAAACTTATCACTCTGGTAACTCTGATGTCACTCTTCACTGCTGTTTTTTGAGTGCTATTTTTTAGTAAGTTAAAGATCCGTCTGCCCACTTTTCCAGTTATTCCTTTTCGCACACATTTAGTGGGTTATTATACCATGATGACACTTGTCAAATTTTTTTGCAAAGTCTGTATTTACTACACCTGCATTTTGCTTTTTCTTCCAGTGCATCCAAGACCATGTCGTAATAGTCCAGCAATTGCAAAAGGCAAGAATGACCTGCTGTAAACCTGTGCTTATCTGGGCTTTGCAATTGATGTAATTATAACTGGTTATCAATCTTGCTTCTTACAGCTGTTCTAAAAGTTTTGATAAAGTGGGATGTCAACACTATCGGTTTATAGTTTCTTTTTTTAGCGATTTCTCTGGTGTCACCTTAGTGGAGTGGAGTTATGTGAGCTGTTTATAATAACAGATGATTCCTGTGTCAAAGCTCCATCTCCATAGAATATTAGTCACTGCTCCAGGCCCTGTCTGGCCTGGGACGACAGAGTGCATGAGCATGTTATTAATGGCTTCTTCGAAGTCAAGGTGCTAAGACAGAAATGAAGGAGGCGGCAGAGTTATGAGTCTATTCCAAGAAAAACTTATTTCAATTGTCAATCTTTATTCTGATTAATATCTCACTGAACACAAAAGTCGTATCGTTACTTCAGAATTTCTTTCATGTCTTTGTTTTCTTAAGTGTAGGTTGCATATCCATTTAGCAAATCATCGATACTAGATGTAGTTTGTGTCCTGAACTATCCATATAAAAAAGTATTTTGGATTTCTTGAAATTTAATTTATGGTTTTCCTCGCCTTCTGTCCTTTCTTGTCTCTGAATAATGAATTCAGTTGCAGCTCTGTGTTCTTCTACTTCTTTAAACAGTGTTTCTCTTTGTTCGTCAGAAAGTCTGCAGACTCTGAGTTCTGTAACCTTATACAGGGAACACCTCTTTCTAATTGTCATTTTCTCTTCTTTTTTCCTTAAGATGAATTTGTTGCAGAGCTTCAAGTCGATTGTGTGAGATTGTTCATCTGCAATGTCTCCTGGGACTTTATCTGCTATTGCAATCTGTGCCACGTACTTTCATTGTAGACTCTATCACATGTTTCAGTTTCAGATATTTTACGTTGAATTAACTAAGCAACAGGATATTTAGAACCGGATTTGTAAGATATTCAAGAGAGTATTTTATTTTCTTACAACTACTGCAAAGTTGTGTATGATGGTACAATAGGTAGATCTTGATTCTCAATTTTTACAGCTAAAACGTCGACCATAACATTGTGGTGTTTAGTAACTCCGTGCAAATAAACGACTATAACATACATACATACATACATACATACATACATACATACATACATACATACATACATACATACATACATACATACATACATACATACATACATACATACTCTATTTAAGTCGTAATGATCGACTGTCAAAGAATAAACAAAAAGGTGGACAGTGGTAAAGCACTGGATCTGTTAATCTCGGGTTCATGGTTCGAACCCATCTCGTCCCCCGTCATCCTTTCTGTTCACACACACACACACACACACACACACACACACACACACACATACACACACACAGTGAATAAATATGATTAGTTAAACACACAAAAGCATAGTTTTTAATACATCACTAAAGATCGCTGTGACAACAACTCAAATACAATATTTACAACACAGTGTTGAATCCGGCCAGACCCTCCACTGGATAAAGGTGTTCTTGGATCACCAGATCATGGAAATCGGAATCCAGGAAAGCAAATAGCAGCTCTTAGGGGAAGGCCAAAAATACTTAGTTATTTCCTGTGAAGAACGGTGCGTTTGGGTGTTTTTTATAAGTGTCTGAGCGTCGAGCAGTGATTACCATGACTGTGGTTACTGAACACTGTGGAAATGACAAGCGAGTGTTGGGACAGCAGAATAATGTGACCAAATATGTGGGTGATGATGCCTTGTCGCGTCGTGCGGAAACACTCATACTTATGTCTGTTATACTTATGTCTGAGTGTTTCATAGTCCAGTGAGTAGAAATATACCGGGGGTGATGCACTGCTAGCACTGTTATCCACTGTCCAGTGTAGTGGTATACGAGGTGATATACTGCGCATTCTATATGACACAGATGTCAACCAGGACCATTGTTTAGACTTTTAACCGCCTAGTACACAAAACTAGCTAGGATTTTAGATCCTGTGACCCCTTCTGCGCACCCCCTATATGGGGAAGAGCCCGTCATCTAGGGGGAAGGGGAAGACAGTGTCATATCAGTGTATGTCAGTCAGAGTCCATCCCTAAAATGAGATAACTGGACCACTGACATCCTTATTTTTGTGTTTATTGATATACATTTCTTGCCCCTGTGACAGCTTGCCCGAGGCGTGTCCAATACCTGGGTATCACTGAAGATACCCAGAGTGTTACACGCTGATCTTGGGCTCCTTCAATAACCACAAATTCCCACTTATATATTTTTTTCTCATCATATTTGAAAGTAAATAAGAAAAACTTTATTTATATAAATTGGCAGATCTTAACGAAACGTTTTCGTTCAAAAATAATGGACATAAACACAGCACCTCCCTGTGTGAGAAGAGTTCAGCTGTTAGACAAAGGTGAGGAGTTTACCCTCAGTGTGAGTGAGCTCAGTGTGAGTGAGCTCAGTGTGAGTGAGCTCAGTGTGAGTGAGCTCAGTGTGAGTGAGCTCAGTGTGAGTGAGCTCAGTGTGATCTGAGAAGTGATAAATCAGGTAAGGAAATTTACTGATTAACTTATAAATCAATTTAAAAATATAAATAATTATACCAGCCATACTGTGTTACTACTAACAATTATTTTTTAAGCATTTGTAATTTTTATATTTGATTATTAATAAGCCTATAGTCATCTCAAGGATTATTTAATAGGCCTACTTAACAGAGACTCATAATCACACCTCAGACACTGAGAAATATTACACTGTGGTAATACTTCTCAGTGTCATATTAACTGCAAGATTACCTTGATGCTGCTCAAGGGCTCTTGATCCACGTAATTAAAGTTATTCTCCCCTTTGACTCAAAAATGATCATTCCCAGCTCCCAGGCGTTATGACCCTTACACGTTTAGCGCTCCTGCTTTACTACAACACCAATAATAATAATAATAATAATAATACCATTATTATTATTTTTTTTTTCAACAAGTCGGCCGTCTCCCACCGAGGCAGGGTGACCCAAAAAGAAAGAAAATCCCCAAAAAGAAAATACTTTCATCATCATTCAACACTTTCACCACACTCATACATAATCACTGTCTTTGCAGAGGAGCTCAGATACGACAGCTGAGAAAAGTTCCTCCCAGCTGTCACTATCTCAGACCCCTCCTTTAAAGTGCAGGCATTGTACTATTATTATTATTATTATTATTATTATTATTATTATTATTATTATTATTATTATTATTATTATTATTATTATTATTATTATTATTATTATTATTCTCTGTAATTCGTCAGTCACTGTGATATTTCTTATCGTCAGTGTAAGTCACTGTGATATTTCTCATCGTCAGTGTAAGTAACTGTGATATTTCTCATCGTCAGTGTAAGTCACTCTGATATTTCTCATCGTCAGTGTAAGTCACTGTCATATTTCTCATCGTCAGTGTAAGTCACTGTCATATTTCTCATCGTCAGTGTTAGTCACTGTGATATTTCTCATCGTCAGTGTAAGTCACTATGTATTTCTCATCGTCAGTGTAAGTCACTGTCACATTTTCATCGTCATTGTAAGTCACTGTGATATTTCTCATCGTCAGTGTAAGTCACTGTGATATTTCTCATCGTCAGTGTAAGTCACTGTGATATTTTTCATCGTCAGTGTAAGTCACTGTGATATCTCTCATCGTCAGTGTAAGTCACTGTGATATTTCTCATCGTCAGTGTAAGTCACTGTGATATTTCTCATCGTCAGTGTAAGTCACTGTGATATTTCTCATCGTCAGTGTAAGTCACTGTGATATTTCTCATCGTCAGTGTAAGTCACTGTGATATTTCTCATCGTCAGTGTAAGTCACTGTGATATTTCTCATCGTCAGTGTAAGTCACTGTGATATTTCTCATCGTCAGTGTAAGTCACTGTGATATTTCTCATCGTCAGTGTAAGTCACTGTGATATTTCTCATCATCAATGTAAGTCATTGTGATATTTCTCATCGTCAGTGTATGTCACATTTAAGATCACTGTCGATGTTTTGTGAAGCATGTTGATCTGTTATTCTGTCTGCCTGTTGATATGTTATTCTGTCTGCCTGTTGATATGTTATTCTGTCTGCCTGTTGATCTGTTATTCTGTCTGCCTGTTGATCTGTTATTCGGTCTGCCTGTTGATATGTTATTCTGTCTGCCTGTTGATCTGTTATTCTGTCTGCCTGTTGATCTGTTATTCTGTCTGCCTGTTGATCTGTTATTCTGTCTGCCTGTTGATCTGTTATTCTGTCTGCCTGTTGATCTGTTATTCTGTCTGCCTGTTGATCTGTTATTCTGTCTGCCTGTTGATATGTTATTCTGTCTGCCTGTTGATCTGTTATTCTGTCTGCCTGTTGATCTGTTATTCTGTCTGCCTGTTGATCTGTTATTCTGTCTGCCTGTTGACAAGTTATTCTGTCTGCCTGTTGATCTGTTATTCTGTCTGCCTGTTGATCTGTTATTCTGTCTGCCTGTTGATATGTTATTCTGTCTGCCTGTTGATCTGTTATTCTGTCTGCCTGTTGATCTGTTATTCTGTCTGCCTGTTGATCTGTTATTCTGTCTGCCTGTTGACAAGTTATTCTTCGTACCTGTTGGCCTGTTTATCTGCCTACACCCAACAGCCAGCCTGCTTGCCTGCCTACTTCCCCTCCTACCAGCCAGCCTGCCTGTCTACTTCCCTTCCTACCAGCCTGCCTGCCTGTCTACTTCCCTTCCTACCAGCCTGCCTGCCTGTCTACTTCCCTTCCTACTAGCCTTCCTGCCTGTCTACCTACCTTCCTACCAGCCTGCCTGCCTGTCTACTTCCCTTCCTACCAGCCTGACTGCCTGTCTACTTCCCTTCCTACCAGCCAGCCTGCCTGTCTACTTCCCTTCCTACCAGCCAGCCTGCCTGTCTACTTCCCTTCCTACCAGCCAGCCTGCCTGTCTACTTTTCTTCCTACCAGCCAGCCTGCCTGTCTACTTCTTCCTCCAGCTGCCTGCCTTCCTCTTCCCTTCCTCCAGCCAGGTGCCTGTCTACTTGCCTTCCTACCAGCAGCCTACCTGCCTGACTTCCTTCCTACCACCACCTCCTGTTTCTTCTCCTTCTACCAGCCAGGCCTGTCTATTTCTTCTACAGCCATGTCCCGCCTGTCTACTTTTCTTCCTGCCTGCTGCCTGTCTCTCATCCTTGCTCTTTCTCACCCAGGTGAAGTTCAGTACCCTTGAGAAGCCTCTCTCTCAGGTCAGTGAGATTCATAGTTCCTTGCTCTCTGACACTGTCTCACTCTCCTCTCTTTGTTTCTTCTTACACCGTTGAATTTACAGTCTAAGATCTGTTGTTCTGTTAAAGATCATTCGTCTGCCTCACTTGTCCCTCGTCATGTCTGCCATCTTTGTTTGCTGTATTTAGGGAAGTTCAGTGTTCTCTCTTGCATTTAGGGAAGTTAAATGTTCTCTCTTGCATTTAGAAAAGTTAAATGTTCTCTCTTGCATTTAGAAAAGTTCAGTGTTCTCTCTTGCATTTATGAAAGTTCAGTGTTCTCTTTTCCATTTATGAAAGTTCAGTGTTCTCTCTTGCATTTATGAAAGTTCAGTGTTCTCTTTTCCATTTATGAAAGTTCAGTGTTCTCTCTTGCATTTAGGGAAGTTCAAAGTTCTCTCTTGCATTTAGGGAAGTTCAGTGTTCTCTCTTGCATTTAGGGAAGTTCAGTGTTCTCTCTTGCATTTAGGGAAGTTCAGTGTTCTCTCTTGCATTTAGGGAAGTTCAGTGTTCTCTCTTGCATTTAGAAAAGTTCAATGTTCTCTCTTGCATTTTTCTGTCTACTTATTAATAAATTATACTCTCTTGAAAACCACCAGAACAACCTGACTGATCCGAGGACAGAGGATGCAACCTCCACTACACTTTACACTGAATGACTCCATACGGGATTAGCGCTTCATGAGACATTACAATATTCTGACTTAAAATCTATCTGCCAATACACAACAAACTTGCAGTATGAATCAACCATTTAGTTCATACCACAGGATACAACACTGTAGGAATAAGCAGACGGAGGATCGAGCCTTCACTGTGTTTACTAACCCTCAGGGGTTTAACTTGAAGGGAAATGGACAAGAAAGAATTCACTTAAAACATGTTTTATAGTTTCTTCCAGGGGTCACCGCCCCCCTCGGTCTGGTCTCAGACCAGGCCTTCACGATTGATATTTGAGGTGACCAAGATGCTAGGACCGAAACGTCTACAATAAAGATGTTTAATGGTGTTCATTTTGCTCAAATTGTAGGCAGTCATGTAGCATTCTGACACGCGGCTTTAACTCCAGAAATGCAATGATAATTAACACCAGCTATCCACACCACAGGTGCTCCACAGAGCGTCAAGATAGCAGGTGTTGCACGCTCATGATGCCTCGACATGATCCCCGTAGCCTGCCTGCCTCACTGCCTGCCTCCTGCCTGCCTGCCTGCCTGCCTGCCTGCCTGCCTGCCTGCCTGCCTGCCTGCCTGCCTGCCTGCCTGCCTGCCTGCCTGCCTGCCTGCCTGCCTGCCTGCCTGCCTGCCTGCCTGCCTGCCAGCCTGCCTGCCTGCCTGCCTGCCTGCCTGCTGCCTGCCTCCTGCCTGCCGCCTGCCCTGCCTGCCTGCCCTGCCTGCCTGCCTGCCTGCCTGCCTGCCTGCCTGCCTGCCTGCCTGCCTGCCTGCCTGCATCCCAAGTTGTCGCTCTGTTGATCATGATTTTTTCCAGCAGTGAAAGTTAATGATGAGTTGTGGTGGATTCTGATGATTATATATTATTTTATTGTTGTTACTCTCTTAATTATTATTATTATTATTATTATTATTATTATTATTATTATTATTATTATTATTATTATTATTATTATTATTATTATTATGATGATGATGATGATGATGATGATGATGATGATGATAGTTGTAGTATAATGTAATGTATATAATACAGACAGGTGTATCACTGAGACTCTAGCTTCCAGTTCATCGTCTGATTGATGATCAGTTGTTTGATCAACTGTTTGATGAACTGGTTGATGAACTGGTTGATGAACTGGACATGTGCTGAACACCTGCATAATTAATACTGTCAATACTTTTGGTGTGTTCATGTTCACTGCTACGGCAGAACAAATACTTGAGATCACTACCATGGGTGTACATGTACCTGAGATCACTACCATAGGTGTACAGATACCTGAGTTCACTACCATGGGTGTACATGTACCTGAGATCACTACCATAGGTGTACAGATACCTGAGTTCACTACCATGGGTGTACATGTACCTGAGATCACTACCATGGGTGTAAAGGTACCTGAGTTCACTACCATGGATGTACAGGTACCTGAGTTCACTATCATGGGTGTACAGGTACCTGAGTTCACTACCATGGGTGTACAGGTACCTGAGATCACTAACATGGGTGTACAGGTACCTGAGTTCACTACCATGGGTGTACAGGTACCTGAGATCACTACCATGAGTGTACAGGTACCTGAGTTCACTACCATGGGTGTACAGGTACCTGAGTTCACTACCATGGGTGTACAGGTACCTGAGATCACTGCCATGGGTGTACAGGTACCTGAGATCACTACCATGGGTGTACAGGTACCTGAGATCACTACCATGGGTGTACAGGTACCTGAGTTCACTACCATGGGTGTACAGGTACCTGAGTTCACTGCTATGAGTGTACAGGTACCTGAGTTCACTACCATGGGTGTACAGGTGGTACCTGAGATCACTACCATGAGTGTACAGGTACCTGAGATCACTTCCATGGGTGTACAGGTACCTGAGTTCACTGCTATGAGTGTACAGGTACCTGAGTACCTATCATCCATGTTGCACTTAACGCTTCATCTCAAGTCAGAGGGACTGATTACCTCAAACTCCCTGTTCCCATCCACCCCCGTTTGTATTATTTATGAGTCCCTACTACCCAAAGAATCACTCCTCTACGCCGTAAGGTCACCCACAACTTGGCCTTTCCATTGCCAGTCAAAGATTTTATCAACTTGATTGAGTTGTCAATTTCAATTGCCTGGACAGTGTCTGGAAAGTGATTTGATTAAGGCAACAAGACTGTCGTCCAGGA
This sequence comes from Cherax destructor, assembly GCA_009830355.1. Taxonomy (NCBI): domain Eukaryota; kingdom Metazoa; phylum Arthropoda; class Malacostraca; order Decapoda; family Parastacidae; genus Cherax; species Cherax destructor. The sequence continues at coordinate 64,538 of WNWK01006785.1, forward strand.
CACTGGAAGAGGGTTTATTTCAGAAGTCATAGCCAATTTAATTCTTTCCGAAAAGAACATTGTTATACCCTTGTAGGGAGAGTTTTGGTGTACAGAAATGAGCCTACTGTCATAGGTCAGCCTGGCGTTTCTGCCATCTGCCTCACAGCTGGGCAGGTTCCTCTATCACCTGCCTCACAGCTGGGCAGGTTCCTCTGTCATCTGTCTACCTGGAGAGAATTCCAGGGGTCAACGCCCCCGCGGCCCGGTCCGTGACCAGGCCTGTTGTACTGGTTCCTCCACCACCTGTCTTACAGTTGTGCTGGTTCCTCCACCACCTGCCTCAAAGCTGTGCTGGTTCCTCCACCACCTGCTACACAGTTGTGCTGGTTCCTCCACCACCTGCCTCAAAGCTGTGCTGGTTCCTCCACCACCTGCCTCACAGTTGTGCTGGTTCCTCCACCACCTGCCTCAAAGCTGTGCTGGTTCCTCCACCACCTGCCTCACAGTTGTGCTGGTTCCTCCACCACCTGCCTCAGCTGTACTGGTTCCTCTACCACCTGCCTCACAGCTGTTCTGGTTCCTCCACAACCTGCATCACAGTTGTGCTGGTTCCTCTACCATCTGCCTCACAGCTGTGCTGGTTCCTCCACCACCTGCCTCACAGCTGTGCTGGTTCCTCCACCACCTGCCTCACAGTTGGTCTCTCCTCTTTACCCTTCATCTCAACCACTGTACAAAGTCTTGCTCGTGGTTACCACTGTACAACTGACCAAAACATTCATGATGCAACTCTCATTAATGTTTCTTATTACTTGACATTGAGAAAATTTACAAATTTACACCCATACAGCGTACAAGTACAGCTGTCAATGTCATAGGTTTCTATTGGCCATATATCGTAATATAACGTATTGTGTGTGTGTGTGTGTGTGTGTGTGTTAGTTACCATTTTGTCCCAGGCACATGTCAATTAGACACTAGGCCTGTTGTATATATGTGTGTGTGTATGTAAGGAAACACTTCGAAATGTTTCTGCCCCACCGGGAATTGAACCCGGCCCCTCCGTGCGTCAAGCAAGAGTGAGAGTTGAGTAGCAATCAAGATGTGGTGTTAGTGTTACTGGTGTGTAATTTTTGGCTAGTGTTCTGCTACCTCTCTTATGCAGAGGAGTTATGTCTGCACTCCTTAAGGTCTCTGGTATATCACCTAGATCGAGGCTCTTTCTCCAGAGAATACTGATGGCTCGTGCTAGTGGTATTTTGCACATTCTTGTAAGTAAGGAATTCCATGATTCTGGTCCAGGTGCTGTGAGAGGTCATGATTTATAGTAATTTTTCGATTTTTTTTTTTAGGAGAGCGGAATCTCGGCTTTACAGATGAAGATATTGCTATCAGTTGTACCACAACCACGTCTTTCATACAGCCCTTTGCACTCCCCACTCTACCCACTACACTGACTTGGTTTTTTGCTTACATGAAACATCGTTTAAAGTTTCAAGTTGACTGGAAGAGGCATTCTCAAGCTATTGTACGGCAACCAATATCATACATCCCAGCGTAGAAACGTTCTCAACATACTGTATGAAACTGCTGCAGTTGTATATAAAACTGACGGATGGGAGACTACACAGTCCAGTAACAATCTAAACCTTACTCTGAGTAAGATAGATCAGCATTGAAAGTTTAAAGCCGATCTAAATATGTGTTCCCAAGTTATAACAAAAACCCAGGAGGAAGACAAAGAAAAGATAGTCAGCATGTGAAGACAACTGAACGTGAAAAGAACCTATAAGAACTGAACCTTATAACACAAGAGATGAACCAGGAGAAACAAGAACTGAACCTCACAACACTAGAGAACAGAAGAACCAGGAGAAACAAGAACTGAATCTCACAACACTAGAGAACAGAAGAACCAGGAGAAACAAGAACTGAACCTCACAACACAAAAAAAATGAACCAGGAGAGATAAGATTAGGATGTACAAGATACTCAGAGAACTTAATAGGGTGGACAGAGATAGTTCTAGAGATGGCAGATTAGTAAACAAGAGCACAGTTACTCTCCAAGACAGACTCAAAGAGATGTTAGGAAGTTCTTCTTCAACGGAATTTTCCAAATGAGGAAGCGGTAGGCACTAAATATGAGAGGGTACACGCGGAGAGTGAACCCGGTCCCAGCTATTTACAAGGAGCCAGGAGCCAAGGCTCGACCCACCGCAACCACAAATAAGTGGGAACATGAAGTAAGAATAACCATTAGAGCGTTGAAGAAGCGTAGCAGGTATTAATGTTGAACTGAGATCAAAAGTGCATTTACTTTCTCAGGAAGTGTGTGAAGAATTGTTGGTACCTGCTTCCTGCTGCTGCTGAGGGAGGGGGTGTTAGAGGGGTGATGGGGTGGGATAGGTGGCGGTGTGAGGTGCTGACATATCTTAACACGAACCTATCTACCGTCTTATGTAAACACGACCTTGTCAAGTGTGTTATCTAAGCACGACCTTATCAAGTGTGTTATCTAAACACGACCTTGTCAAGTGTTATTTAAGCACGACCTTGTCAAGTGTGTTATCTAAACTCGACCTTGTCAAGTGTTATCTAAACACGACCTTGTCAAGTGTTATCTAAACACGACCTTGTCAAGTGTTATCTAAACACGACCTTGCCAAGTGTTATCTAAACACGACCTTGTCAAGTGTTATCTAAACACGACCTTGTCAAGTGTTATCTAAACACGACCTTGTCAAGTGTTATCTAAACACGACCTTGTCAAGTGTTATCTAAACACGACCTTGTCAAGTGTTATCTAAACACGACCTTGTCAAGTGTTATCTAAACACGACCTTGTCAAGTGTTATCTAAACACGACCTTGTCAAGTGTATCATGCACTACAGCTGACTTATTTAAGGTGCCTTAGGGAGTAACGCAGTGTCAGTTAATACACTTCTAGTAACACTAATACAAGTGATTGTATTAGTGTTACTAATAAAGTAATTTCACTAGCTTTTATTTTTGGCAGTAATAAAACTTTCGTTTCTATGTTAACAGAAAATATTTCTCATCGATGTGAATATTACTCACAGATGTGACGAAGAAACATCGTGACGACGTTTCGGTCTGTGTAGAGCTTGATAAAGCTCTACACAGAGCGAAACTAACAACCTCAGACCTTCCTGACTTGTACTACCTGTACGTTACAAGTCAATTTTCAATCAACCTTCCAGATTTTTTAATTACATTTACAATTATCTGATCAGGAAAAAAAAAATCACAGTTGTAAATATTCTTCAATTTCTTCTCATTTTACTAATACTGAAATCATAATTTAATTTTGGAAATAATAAGCAAAAATATTTTGTTTATATTTTCTATTTAAATGCCAATAATCGAAAATATTAATTACATTGTTAAAGGAGAATGAAACAGATGGAGAAAATGGAAATTATATTTGATACATTAAATCAGTCAATGATCCAGCAAGATTACTTATAACTAAATAAACTTGAGTTAGTTATTGAGACACAATGTTTAATATTTTGTTTCTCATTCACTACACTTTAAACAAGGAAAGTTTACCTGACACCTCTACACAATTACAAGATTTGTCACCTCTGTTATTCACCCTACCTACTACTACTACTACTATTACTAACTACTACTACTAACTACTACTACTAACTACTACTACTATTACTACTACTACTATTACTAACTACTACTACTAACTACTACTACTACTACTACTAATAACTACTACTACTAACTACTACTACTAACTACTACTACTACTACTACTACTACTACTAACTACTACTACTAACTACTACTAACTACTACTACTAACTACTACTACTAACTACTACTACTACTACTAACTACTACTACTAACTACTACTACTACTACTACTAACTACTACTACTAACTACTACTACTACTACTAACTACTACTACTACGACTACTACTACTACTAACTACTACTACTAACTACTACTAACTACTACTACTAACTACTACTACTAACTACTACTACTACTACTAACTACTACTACTAACTACTACTACTACTACTACTAACTACTACTACTAACTACTACTACTACTATTACTACTATTGCTATTACTACTACTGTTGCTACTACTACTACTATTACTACCACTACTACCACTATTACTACTACTACTATTACTACTACTACTGCTATTACTACTACTACTACTGCTATTACTACTACTACTACTATTACTACTACTACTACACTATCTACTTCCTTATTATTATTACTTCTTCATTCTCTCTGTGTTCCGGCCTGGCCTCCCCCCTCTCGTGTATATACTTGCTCCCTTCCCTTCACGCTTGTGTGACTAGCTAATGGTCCAAATCGGACTGAAACGTTGTCGTAAGTTTGTTTCTTCAACGTGCGGGTTATTTGTGTATTGTTCCAGTCACGGTATTGTTTATTTTTTATTCTTCAAAAGAATTGTTGCAATGAATTGTTGCAGCAAGTTGCAACTTATTTATTTCACGACGTGGAGAATGATGAAAATACTATGAAAATGCTATAAGTTATAGTCATTTTCTCATTCCAGTTTACTGAGACTCAAACCATACCACGGGTGGGGTTCGAACCCGCGGTCAGAGAGTCTCAAAACTCTAGACCGTCGCGTAAGTCACTAGGCCAGCTAGCTTCAATAAGATTCATCCAACTAGGTATATTTCTACACCATAGGAAGGTTAGCATAGGCACCACTGTGTCCACAAATGCAAGTTTTTACAGACGAATCTCCCGCTAGCATGGCCGTGACGAACTCTAGCTCAAGTCCCCCTCAAAGCCGTCCACATATACCTAGTTGGATGAATCTTATTGAAGCTAGCTGGCCTAGTGGCTTACGCGACTGTCAAGAGTTTTGAGACTCTCTGACCGCGGGTTCGAACCCCACCCGTGGTATGGTTTGTTTGCAATCGTGTCATTACGATTTCGTGAGTCATACTGAGACTCAAGTACTGAAGGTACTTATAAAGTTCTGGGTTGTACTTAATCGGAGAAGTTCACGGAAGGTTGCAGGTCCAAGTTGGTCCTGCCGGAAGTAAACAATTCCTGCTATGATGAATACTCTGACGATTGTGGATCTATAACACACTATGATAAAATGAACGTAGATAAATACGTTTATGGAGCAACTTGCAATGTGAACAGACTGACTGATGTTGCAGTAGCCAGGCTTAGGCTTGGCTACAAGTACTTCTGGCAGTTTGGGAGACACACAGATGATGATCAACCCAAATGTAAGGTATGTGGCCAGCCCCATGGTCACTATCTTGAACACAATGTGCTTTACTATCCACTTATTGAAGAATATAGAGATAGACAGTATAATAACCTATGTGGCATGTCAAAATATCTTATTAATGACAATAAGATACCAGATATATTAAGCAACTTTCCTTAATTTGCTTGTAACAGATAAATGAACTGTAGATATAAATCTAGATATACTCCTGTAAACCCTTTTGGGGCCCAGTTCCTTTTGTTTATCCAAATACTCTTGTGCTACCGTCCACAAGATGGACATGAAGTGCACAATAAACTAACCACTTTGGTGCCAAAATCTTACAATCTGACTGTGGCGAAGCGGTTGTACGAACCATCATTCATCTTGGTCGCTTCTGTGAGATGCAGCATCTCATCATCTCTGGGGCAGAACACCTACGATAGACCACAGCTACAAACCTCTTATATATACTTTCACATGACCCGAGCAACGAGGATCACACCAGGGAACGGGTGGGATTTGAACCCCTGGTAAGTGTGTCCTGAAACTCACTCGCTGTGGGTTCAATACTCAACACGTTCCGGGGTTTGTCTACAAATGTGTTGTTACGGTTTTATGAGTCATGATGACGAGGATCACATCAGAGTGTACAGTTGTGTACTAGCTCACGTGTACTATCTGCCGTGTACTATCTGACGTGTATTATCTGAAGTGTACTATCTGACGTGTACTATCTGATGTGTATTATCTGAAGTGTACTATATAACGTGTACTATCTGATGTGTACTATCTGACGTGTACTATCTGACGTGTATTATCTGAAGTGTACTATCTGACGTGTACTATCTGACGTGTATTATCTGAAGTGTACTATATAACGTGTACTATCTGAAGTGTACTATCTGACGTGTACTATCTGACGTGTATTATCTGAAGTGTACTATCTGACGTGTACTATCTGACGTGTATTATCTGAAGTGTAATATGTGACGTGTACTATCTAACATGTACATGCCACTATTTCCTCATTACACCATCATAATGCTACAGGTTTATGGAGTAATATAATCGGGTATGAGCTTGTCAATAATCAATTTCTTTTACTTTTCAATCTAAAGGTTCAATTACGATTACTCGGAGAATTGTAATTAATTACTTTTGTCTTCAATTACGATTACAGTTACTCCAACCCTGACACCTGGAGTCTACCTGGAGGTGGTTCAGGGGGTCAACGCCCCCGCGGCTAGGTCCTTGTTAGTGTTATGCTGGTGTAATTATTATTATTATTATTATTATTATTATTATTATTATTATTATTATTATTATTATTATTATTATTATTATTATTGTTGTTGTTGCTATTATTATTGTTGTTGTTATTATTATTATTGTTATGATTATTATTATCATCATTATTATTGTTATTATTATTATTATTATTATTATTATTATTATTATTATTATTGCTATGATTATTATTATTAATATTATTATTATTATCATCATCATCATTATTATTATTATCATTATTATTATTATTATTGTTGTTGTTATTGTTGTTGTTGCTGTTTTATTTATATCATTAGCCTTATTATTTTTTATTAATATTATTATTATTAATCAATCAAATGGAAGTGCTAAATCTGCAAGGGTTATGCAGTGCGTGGGCAATGGGGGGAGGCAATAGTGGGTAACCAGGCTTGATCTAAAAAAAGGAGCTTAGCTCCATTTCCTTGGATCAAATGCTGTTCACCATCATCATCAAGACACCGTCTTCAATGTGTCTTGAAGATGTCTTGCAGAAGTAATGGATAGTATGACCCCTACGGGTTTAGCGTATGCATAGTTAATCAGACCTTCATGTCAGATGAGTCATGTGGATGCTAGGAAGTATTTCTTTAGCCTTATTGGTGGTCATGAACGATCTGGAACGGGTGGGATTTGAATGCATGGCAAGTGAGTCCTAAAACTCCAGGCCAGTGATTACGCACTGGCCTGGAATTCAAACCCCAACCCGTTCCGTGGTTTGTTTACAACCGTGTGTACCTGTGTAATAGAGACTATTTCAGAATAACCAGAATCATATACTGACTAGGCAAACTGCGTGCTAACTAAGTTACGAATTGTTACTCACAGTCTGAATAACTGAGTCTTCGCTAACCTGACTAAGAATTAGCAGTGATATCTTTAGTATGTATATGTACGTTGCCATTGTCTTGTTGGAGTGTATTAGGAGCCTGAATTCCCATGTGTCTTGTAGTGCAGTGCTAGAACAATGTTCATCACTGAGACCTGGGTAATCTTGTAGTGCAGTGCTAGAACAAGGTCCATCACTGTGGCCTGGGTAATCTTGTAGTGCAGTGCTAGAACAATGTTCATCACTGAGACCTGGGTAATCTTGTAGTGCAGTGCTAGAACAAGGTCCATCACTGAGGCCTGGGTAATCTTGTAGTGCAGTGCTAGAACAAGGTCCATCACTGAGGCCTGGGTAATCTTGTAGTGCAGTGCTAGAACAAGGTCCATCACTGAGGTCTGGGTAATCTTGTAGTGCAGTGCTAGAACAAGGTCCATCACTGTGGCCTGGGTAATCTTGTAGTGCAGTGCTAGAACAAGGTTCATCACTGAGGTCTGGGTAATCTTGTAGTGCAGTGCTAGAACAAGGTCCATCACTGAGGCCTGGGTAATCTTGTAGTGCAGTGCTAGAACAAGGTTCATCACTGTGGCCTGGGTAATCTTGTAGTGCAGTGCTAGAACAAGGTCCATCACTGAGGCCTGGGTAATCTTGTAGAGCAGTGCTAGAACAAGGTCCATCACTGAGGCCTGGGTAATCTTGTAGTGCAGTGCTAGAACAAGGTCCATCACTGAGGCCTGGGTAATCTTGCCTTACATGGATAAATGCCACACTTTTAATAGTGTCACTTTCAGCAGTTTCTCTCTGCAGCTGATTTTTGTCAACACTTGTCAACTTAGCGCCATTTGTCTCCATACTGGACACAAGTTCCTGTGAGACAGCCAGACGTAGTCCACTAAAAGGACGGAAACGCATTGTATAGAATTTTAAAGCTCTTTGTCTACCCTTCCCGTGAGTACAGTGTTCTCGAACCCAGTACTAGGCAGTATGTTTTAGCATCCTTAGTCACTGAATGAAGCCTAGACTAACACCAGCGTGCTTGCAAAGAGGAAGTCAGTCTCAGAGTGGGACTCACTTCCCCTATGCTCTATACCACTGTACTACTCAGTTATTCAAGATCCTACCTGTCTTGTACAATATTGTGGATTGCAATGTGTATGACGCACAAGGTGGGGAGAGTGAACTTGCAAGTCCCTAGCATTGTTCTACCTGGGGACCTGGTGTGTAGTACCTGAGGTGTCAGTGCAGGGAACCCACTAACTTCTGCCCTTCTAAATGATGAATGATCATCGTGTCTGAGTGTCATCAGTCGTCCTAGTTGACACTTGCTCAACTTGACACGTGCTGGTGACACCCTCGACATCAGTCCACCTCGCTGAGTGTGGACTCTAACTTAAGCCCAGAAAGTGCACTGGTTCTCTCTTGCGCCCATCACTAAACAGAGGTTGAGCACACATCAGATTAGTGGTCGGGGAATACTGTTAACCCGGCTACCAGGAACTTCGCTCACGGATGACACCCAGTGTTGTGTGTCCTATCTGATGCCTAAACGTGGACTGCGTTCCCCATCCCGGGCATTTCAGACTCGGCCGGATTACAAGTGCCAACCCTGCCTTGGGTCTCTGTTGCCAATAATGACAATAAAGACAGTCGATTAAGTGTTCTTAAAACCTGTGAGAATATCAGTCTCTACGACAGCCATAAACTCAAGGTTCTGATAACTACCGAGAAGTAGATCTCATTTCTAACATTACTAGTATTTTTGTTCGACTTCTGAGTTACCGAGGCTGTAAATATGACACTCTGTCACTCAAGTAGTGAGGGGAAGACTTTAATCCCCCATAACTTCACCTGGCAGAGAGGAGATAACTCTCAGAGTGACCCCGGGTTCACAAAGCTCTTAAAAGAGACGGGAAGAAAGAAATTATCCAGTGGAATAAATTTTGCCACAGAACCCGTCCTGTGTCATGGAGTATGAGTGGGAACCCATCCTGTGTGATGGAATATGAGAGGGAACCCATCCTGTGTGATGGAATATGACAGGGAACCCATCCTGTGTGATGGAATATGACAGGGAACCCATCCTGTGTGATGGAATATGACAGGGAACCCATCCTGTGTGATGGAATATGCCAGGGAACCCATCCTGTGTGATGGAATATAACAGGGAACCCATTCTGTGTGATGGAATATGACAGGGAACCCATCCTGTGTGATGGAATATGACAGGGAACCCATCTTGTGTGATGGAATATAACAGGGAACCCATTCTGTGTGATGGAATATGACAGGGAACCCATGCTGTGTGATGAAATATGACAGGGAACCTATGTTGTGTGATGGAATATGACAGGGAATCCATCCTGTGTGATGGAATATGACAGGGAACCCATCCTGTGTGATGGAATATGACAGGGAACTCATCCTGTGTGATGGAATATTACAGGGAACCCATCCTGTGTGATGGAATATAACAGGGAACCCATCCTGTGTGGTGGAATATGAGAGGAGGGCCATCTAGCTGCTGTTCCCACTGTGTAAATGTCACATTCAATAAGGTATCAGCACACTGTTGATGAATGCAGTTTTGATAAATCCCTTCCCCCACAAGAACCTCCTTTCCACCCCATTCCCCATTCCTCTACAATCTCCTCCTCGTACCCTCCCTCCACTTTCACCGTTCCTTCACCCCCTCCCATCCCACGCCCACCCATTCTTCCAAGCAGTCCTTCCCTCCCTCCTACAGTTCCTGCCAGCAAGAGCAACCCGCTAAGCCTCTTTCTACACTGTTTGCATTCCAACGGTAGACGCCAGGACAACGGGAGCCCTGTTGACAGCCCAACAGTTAACGGCAGTGGGTACCACACGGAGAATTGGTGATTAGAAGTATCACTGACTTTGACGAATTAAACAGAATAATAATAATAATAATAATAATAATAATAATAATAATAATAATAATAATAATAATAATACCACTGGTTAACCCATCCTATGTGATGAAATATGACACTGAATTCGAAAAGGTCAGTAGGTTTGTCAAATTTGCTACATTTGTGGTGAATATTCTTTGCAAAAATATAGAAAAAAATCAGTTTTTGTAAAACAAGGTTATCTTGCTTATTTTGGAGTGGCGCCTGGAGAACAAGACAAGTCTTGGGCTTCCAATATGGTTTGGAAAATGTGTATAGAATGCTTATGACAGTGGGAAAATAGGCAAAGAAAAATTTTAAACTTGGGTGTGTCTATGGTGTGGAGACAACCGAAAAACCACCACGACGATTATTATTTCTGTATTGTGAATGTGAAAGATTTCAATCGATACCAGAAAGTTAAGCAGGAATATCTTGATTTTGAGTCAGCAAGGAGACCAGTGCCACACAGTGAAGACGTTACCATACCAGTGTTTACAACACTGCCTGACCTTCCCTTGTCAGATGCTAAAGAAACTCAGTGTTTAAGATGTAACACAAGTGATAACAGTGGAAGTGAATATGAAGTAAGCATTTCAACAGCCCAGCAGTTCTCCCAAGAAGAACTCAATGATTTGACATGTGACCTCAGTTTGTCTAAGCATCCAGACTAAAATAAAAGAACTGTCTACAACAAGAAGTTAAAATAACAGCTTATTGGACAAGAGAGGTTGAACTCCTTCCTTACTTCAGCCAAGATGAAGAACTTGTATACTGCAATAACATCTCTGGACGTCTTCTAATGGGACTTGAAAACTGACCAGGAGATTGGCGGCTGTTTATAGACAGCTCCATTAGAAGCTTGAAATGTGTCGTATTGCACAATGGTAATCAATATGTATCTCTTCCAATTGCTCACTCAATAAAACGTAAAGAAGAATACGAAAATATCAAAATGACATTGCAGAAGCTTTGTTATCATGAGCACAAGATGTCTGTTTGTGTTGATCTGAAGATGATAAACTTGGGTAACAGAGTGGATATATAACGTACCCTTGTTTCATCTGTTTGTGGTCATGTCACAAAAGTGACATGACATGACTGTAGGTGCAGCAAACATCATTAAGGAGCCATTGATTAACAGGAATAACATTATTCTGCCACCACTCCACATTAAGTTAGGGCTTATGAAGCAGTTCGTTAAGGCCTTGAACAAAGATGGTAATTGCTTCAAGTATATGTGAAGATCGTTCCCTGGACTAAGTATGGTAAAACTGAAAGCTGGAATCTTTGATGGTCCTCAAATTTAAAAGCTTATCAAAGATTCCAATTTCATAAAACGTATGAATGGCGTTGAAGTTCCTGCATGGTGCAGTTATGTGTCAGTTGTCAAGAACTTCTTGGGTAATCACAAAGCTGACAGTTATGAAGAACTGCAAAATATGCTGACAAGCTTTAAGAATTTAGGTACTAATATAAGCATAAAGATATACTTTCTCCATAGCCACCTAGACAGATTTCCACATAATCTTGATGAGGTCAGTGAGGAACAAAGTGAGAGGTTCCAACAAGATATGAAGGTGATGGAGGAAAGGTATCAAGGCAGATGAGACACACATGAAGGTGGAAAGGTATCAAGGCAGATGAGACACACATGATGGTGGAAAGGTATCAAGGCAGATGAGACACACACATGATGGTGGAAAGGTATCAAGGCAGATGAGACACACACATGATGGTGGAAAGGTATCAAGGCAGATGAGACACACATGATGGTGGAAAGGTATCAAGGCAGATGAGACACACACATGATGGAGCCTCCAAAGGGACTGTGCTGACGACCAACATAGAAGAAAATCGTACTAACAACGTTGCCATATGCAGTAATTAGTGGTATCTGAATTATCATACTATGTTAATCTATTATTATAGAGAAGGAATTGCTAGTATGTATCACATGATTTGACTTTTGCATGATCTAAAAATAATTTCAGTGCGATTTGTAAGTTAGCCCAGCATGATCAATATATTTTTCACATCTTTTATGTTAATGGGATACCAAATTTATCAAAAACTAGAGAATATCAAGCAAAACCGATGACATATTCGGAATCACCACCACAAACTTACCCTTAAAATCACTGTAATATTATTATTATTATTATTATTATTATTATTATTATTATTATTATTATTATTATTATTATTATTATAATTATTATTATTATTATAATTATTATTATTATTATAATTATTATTATTATTATAATTATTATTATTATTATTATTATTATTATTATTATTCAATAGTTACCGAGGTACCAGTACCTCGCACTTTAGTAGTTATCGTAGTGCCAGTAACTCATACTTCAGTAGTTACCGTGGTACTAGCAACGGTACACGGTTCCCTGAGGGTACATTCTTGGCCCAGTCACATTGTACTGGAGGGATACCCCCCTCCCTGCATGCTGATGTTAAATGCTTCAGTGCAATCCTGTGGCTGATACCCAACCCTCCCAGGGATACTCAATCCTCCCATGGATACCCAACCCTCCCAGGGATACTCAACCCTTCCAGGCATACCCAATCTTCCCAGGGATACCCAACCTTTCCAAGGATACCCAACTTTCCAAGGGATACCCAACCCTCACAAGGATACCAACCCTCCCAGGAATACCCAACCCTCCCAGAGATACCCAACCCTCCCGGGGATACCCAAAACCCCCAGGGATACACACCAGTATTATTGATGCCCTTCATGGGTATGCTGGTGGAAGGTTCTTGATCCCATCTCCATCACCTGTAAAATCAAACCTATTTCCTGTAATTCTTCAGATTCTTAGTGACTGTCATGTACCTGATTAGCTGAACGACTGTCATGTACCTGATTGGCTGAACGACTGTCATGTACCTGATTGGCTGAACGACTGTCATGTACCTGATTGGCTGAATGATTGTCATGTACCTGATTGGCTGAACGATTGTCATGTACCTGATTGGCTGAACGATTGTCATGTACCTGATTGGGACCAAAACACTGGGAAAAAAGCTGAAAGAACAGAACTCAACTAGGCACAAGAAAGGAGAGGCAAAGAAAATATAGGAAAGAAAAAGATGAGAAGAGAGAAGGAGATAAAGATCAGGGTAAGTCACGAGGGTCACTTCGGAGTAGTTGACAATGTAATGAGAAAGGAAGACATCAACAGAGACAAAGCCAAGACTAAAATTCATATTAGGAAAGTTGTGTATAAGGGCTGCTTCAACAAGACGACGCCTGGAAAGGCTAGAAAAAGGGTAGACAGTTTCAGCAGAGGACCAGTTAACAGGATGATTGTGATCTCTAACATGATGGAAAAGAGCATTGTTAGTATCGGCAAGTCTAACACTTCTTTTGTGCTCTTTAAGTCTGTCAGAAAGAGAGCGGCCAGTCTCTCCAAGTATTGGAGAGGAAAAGAGGAGCAGGAGATGGAGTAGACTCCAGAAGCATCAGTAGCAGGAGGAGAGATACGAACTAGATTACAACAAAGGGTGTTAGTTTGGCGAAAAGAAAATTTATGTCTTAAGAAGTGAGAAAGATGTTAAGTTCGGGGAGACGGGAAATATAGGAAAGTAAAAAATATAATAGAATCTCAAGCGCTTTCGTGATCTCTTACATTATCAGGGGAAACTAAAGTAACAGAAGCTTTATAAAGCAGAATGAAGAAAAGTCACAATACCGTGACTGGAACATTACACAAATAACCCGCAGGTAGGAGAAAAAAACTTGCGACGTTTCGATCATACCTGGACCAATAACTAGTGACACACTATATAGTATAACAGATGTAACCTAGCATGTACTGTACAGTCAGTACTTGATGATTAAGACGTGTATGTAACAGTTGGGTATTTTTATTGTTAAAACGTTTCGCTTACACAGTAGGCTTCTTCAGTCAAATACAGAGTCAGCAGGTGTTGTAGTGTAACGAAGATGATGTAATCAGTCCATCATCGGTATTTTATACCATTTTCGACCAAACAGTCAGTAGTTGTTGGTTACGTCAGTTACTGAGTGTTGGTCAGTAACTGTACTGTAGTACAGTCTCTCCCTTCAAGCTGGAACTTCACAAATTCATCCATGTAGTTGTATCTGTGTTGAAGTGCATGCGACTGGCACTAATAGCCTGACTGACTGCCATCAATGTGAGGCTGAGCCCAGGTGGCGACAATTCCCTAAATCTTGTAAAAGTTCTTGCCATCTTCAGCGGCAGGTGGCACATATAAGGGCTCACTCTGCAACAATACCGTCTTCTTGTTCCCGTTGCACATGTGAAGGTTCGGTCTCCAGCTATACCATCTTCCTGTGCTTCTCGTGTTTATTATTGTGTCCTTGTCAGTCGTGTCAATGCCCCTGACACACCGGTCTGACTGGTGTTCACATCAGGGCTGACCCTCCATGTCAGGCATAAAGAAGGGTCCAGGGTCCGTGCTAGGGGTGAGTATTAGGGGAAAAGAGGGAGGATAGAAAGCCAGGTGACAGAATAAGGGAGAACTAAGAAAGAGCCAAGGAAGGTAGGAAGGAGTGGACTATGAAAAATTAGAAAACTACTGAATGTGATAAAGGTAGGAGAGACAGTAAGGTAGAATTAATGGTAATGAGGAAGCAGGGAGAGGAGAATGTTAGAAAAAAAACTCAGAGAAAGGTAAACAGGGTGGGATACAGGAAGACAAGAAAAAGTATAAAGTGGAAGACCAGGGAAAGGTATAAAGAAGAGAGGAAACAGGAAGAGGTGAAAGGAGATAGGTATCAGTTAAAGTATGGGAGACGAGAGACCGCAGACCGAGGTAAAGGAGGAAGGAGAGGGGAAGGAATACAGAGAGGAGGATAGCGATGGGGGGATATATATAAGAAGGGCAAGAGAGTGGGGGCATTGATTAAGAGTGGGAAGGAGAGGACGGGGGGATGGAGAGGAGCTCATAACGGGATTGCTTAATATGTACGCCTGGGCGACTCCTGCTGACCTATAGTTAGTGGGCGGCACTAGACGCTGGCCACGCTCGGTCACTGTGCCCACTCACCGTGTGTGTGTACTCACCTATTTGTGGTTACAGGGGTTGATTCACTGCTCCTGCCCCCCCGCATGCCTCTTCGCCGGTCGCTAAGGTCGAAAAGTTGCATTTGAGAGGTACCTACCAAGTACGCTTCCCACACTGCCTTTTATTTACTAGTGGACCCCACCTTTTCTGTCGTCTTTAAGATTTTCTTCTCACCTTTGCAGTGTCTGAGTCTCCACACTGATGCTTCAGCTTCACACTGTGCCAGACTATGGAGCACAACTCTTCTTCACCCCGAGGGACTGACCACCTCAAAATTAGTTCTTCGTGGGTGATGTGCTGATTACATTGTCTCTCAACTGCTTCTGCTGCCTAATCTGTATTCGACTGAAGAAGTCTACTGTGTACGCGAAAGGTTTCGGAATAAAGATACCTAACTGTTTGCACATATCTTGTATACCCCTTAGCCTAGCAACTGATGAAACAACAGGTGGGCGAAACATCTACACAACAAAGATAACCAGTTGTTGCACATGTGTCTAATTAATCAACTTGTCAGCATTGTATACCATTGATGTAATGACTATCAACTTATAACTATTGGTGACTATAATCATTACCTCGTATGAAGTGACTTTAAAAACCTCTCATATTTTTTGATCTGAGAAAAAGGTTACGAGGTTCACTACCAATGTCTCTGGATGTAACCGCTGTCGGGTTTTATATTTCACGCCACAGCCGCATAGGCCTAGTGCTGCCATCTGTGTGGGCCGAGCTCTACCTAGAGCTCACTGTACGGGCCCCTACCTGCCCTCTCTCGTCCCAGTAATTAGCTACCTGTACGGTTTCCATATACATCTTTTATGAAATGCACCAACACACTTGATCGATAGCGCACTCAGCTCACACACTTTGCTCCGGGGGTCGATCCCCGGTATGGCTGAAAAACATTAGGACGTGTTTCCATAACACACCTGTTGTTTATGTTTACCCATCAGTAAAATGGGTACCTGGGTGTTAGTCGACTGGTGTGGGTCGCATCCTGGGTCAAAATTGACCTAATTTGCGGGAAATGCTCAGCATAACAAGCGGCTTTCTATATAGTAGTATGTCATTGATGTCAGCTATGGTTCGTATACCTTGTACATGTAGAAATAGGGATTATTATTATTATTATCATTATTATTATTATTATTAGTAGTAGTAGTAGTAGTAGTAGTAGTAGTGTGATTATTATTTTTATGACGACGTTTCGGTCCGACTTGGACTATTTACAAGTCACTGTGACTTGTAAATAGTACAAGTCTGACCGAAACGTTTTTGTAAGCTTCTGTGTCTCCTATGTCCGGGTTATCTGTGTAATATTTTCCCTTCCTGGTCTCACCGCTTCACTCTTATAATCACAATCGGTAGGAAAGTTTTGACCTTCGTCATTACAGCTCCCCGGAGACGGACGGTAATCACTTTTGACCCTAGGAAGGGAAGGCTGGTACTAACTCCTTAAATCAAAAGCTCTTCGGCAACGTTAATCAACTAGAAGAGAGAGATGTAGAGAAACAGACAGAGATAGACAGACAAACAGATAAGTTCTACTGTTTTTTTTGGAAGGGCTCTCAGAATCTACTGTCCTTATTTCCTGGACGACGAATTATTTAAAATCAATAGGATTTTTCCTAGTCTATATTTTCCTGCCAGTTTCAGCTGGGTTGCAAGAGGAGAGCTCAAAAAATTATTAACTCTCAGAGTCGATACCAGCAGTAAGTGATGCTTAGTCTTCGCAGCATCCACAGTACCTGAGAGCTCTTCTTGGTTACTTAAGGCAGCCAGTTACATCACCACCATCACCACCACCGTCACCACCACCACTACCGTCACCACCACCACCACCGCCACTACCGTCACCACCATCACTACCACCACCACTATCGTCATCACCACTACAGTCACCACCACCACTACCGTCACCACCACCGTCACCACCACCACCACTACCGTCACCACCACCGTCACCACCACCACCACCACTACTGTCACCACCACAACCACCGTCACTTTCATCACCATCTAAACCATTTCGAGGTTGTAGAGGTTAAGATCAACCCTGGAGAGAATGTAGCCATCTACAGCAGCCCTTGTACTTGTTGTAATAACTATTTGTGAGAAACATCTATGGATTTGTCCTCAAGTGTTGCAACCATCACTGTTGCAACCAACACTGTTGCAACCAATACTGTTGCAACCATCACTGTTGCAACCAACACTGTTGCAACCACCACTGTTGCAACCAACACTGTTGCAACCACCACTGTTGCAACCATCACTGTTGCAACCATCACTGTTGTAACCAACACTATTGCAACCACCACTGTTGCAACCAACACTGTTGCAACCACCACTGTTGCAACCATCACTGTTGCAACCACCACTGTTGCAACCACCACTGTTGCAACCACCACTGTTGTAACCAACACTGCTGCAACCACCACTGTTGCAACCACCACTGTTGTAACCAACACTGCTGCAACCAGCATTCAAGAAAACACACATACATGTCAGATGTGAGAATATGTAAGGTCTTTATATGTTAAAACGTGTGTTAGAAACCAAGACACGGGATGTAGAACTAGCTTATGCTATGAGAACGTTTCACTCTCTGTAGAGTGAAACGCTCTCCCAACGTTTATTTAGCCATGTCTGGAAAGAAAATATTAGAACACACATTGCCAGACACACCATTTAAAAGGTAGACGGTACAGATCACAATGAGCTTTGACAAACAAACCAGGGTAGTTACAACCAATCCAGAGAAAGATATTTTTTAGTGCCAGGAAGAAAAAGAAAGTGGCAGGAAATGCCAGAAATACTACACCACCTCGGTTTACTACTGGAGTGGAAGCACAGTCATTGGCCTCCACTCCAGAACAGATATTAATGCCAACAAAGCCTCCCTCCATATATCATCAATACGACAACATTTATCTTTGCAAATATATAGGATCTAAAGCCATCAACAAACAACTAAATACCTTTCATCAGTGGACTGCTCACATAGTTAAATGCTATGTTTGTGGCTTTCACAGAGACCCACATAAAGGATCACTATGATAACGAAATATGGATCCCAGGTTATAACTTATTCAGATGTGACAGAGTAAACAGGCAACAAGGGGGGGGGGGGGTTATCCTGTATATCACAGAGTCGCTCATTTGCTCGGAATCACAAAACACCACAAATGATGCAGTTGAAGTTTTGGCAGTAAAAGTTGAAAGCCAAAACCTTGTCATTGTGGTTATATACAAGCCTTCCGATGCAACTTCCCAACAATTCCAGGAACAGCTTTTGAAAATTGACCACTGTCTGGAAAATCTCCCAACTCCTGCCCTAAACATTTTGCTACTGGGTGATTTCAACTTAAGACACCTAAAATGGAGGAATGTAGCATATAATGTTTTAGCAGAGATAGCCCCAGGAGGCAGCTCAGAGGAAATTTTACACACACACATGACCAATTAAAACTCTACAGCAAATTCACCTTAAGCCAGCAAACAGTGGAGCCACCAAGACTGGAAAATATACCCGACCTCATCTTAACTAATAATGATGACCTAGTACGAAATATAACAGTATCATAGACAATTCACTCAGATAATAACATAGTAGTACAGACATGTATGCGCTGGGCCCCTGACCAGCATAAGATGATCAGTTATGAGGGTGCCTTCACCAAATTCAACTTCAGTAACAAAAACATACAGAGGGATCAAATCAACCATGTCCTAAATGAAACAAGCTGGGAAAATATCCTAAACAGTAGGGATCCTAACCTTTGCCTAGAAATAATTAACTCTGTGTCACTTGAGGTCTGCTGAAGGGAAATTCCTTTAAGAAAAAAGAGATGTAAACTAGAAAGAGAAAAACATTCCCTATACAGGCGAAAGCGAAGAATCTGAGAGCTGCTGCAAGGGGCCAGTATATCTGAAGTACGAAAGGAGACACTGGTCAGAGAAACAACAAGTAGCCAACTTAAACTTAAGGAATCATACAGAATACAAGAGACACATGAAGAACTTAAAGCCATAAATGAAGCTAAAAAAGTAAAAATAAAGTACTTCTTTTCTTATGCCAAATCAAGAACAAAAACAACATCCAGTATTGGACCCATACTTAAACAAGATAGTACTTAAACAAGATAGTACTTAAACAAGATAGTACTTAAACAAGATAGTACTTAAACAAGATAGTACTTAAACAAGATAGTACTTAAACAAGATAGTACTTAAACAAGATAGTACTTAAACAAGATAGTACTTAAACAAGATAGTACTTAAACAGATGACAGTAAAGAAATGAAGCAATGACTCAGCCTTAATCAGACTAAGGGTCGACAACCTAAATTATGTTTTTATGACCGAGACTCAAAATTCAGTTAACTGAAAACTTTCTTATATTATCCTAACACTACAAGACTTTGAAAAAGCAATAAATTACATGGCCATGCACTCTGCCCCAGGCCCAGACTCGTGGAACTCCGTGTTCATCAAGAACTGCAAGAAGCCCCTATCACGTGCCTTCAGCATTCTATGGAGAGGGAGCATGGACACAGGGGTCATCCCACACTCACTAAAAACAACAGACATAGCCCACTCTACAAAGGTGGCAGTAAAGCAATTGCAAAGAATTACAGACCGATAGCACTAACGTCCCACATCGTAAAAATCTTTGAAAGGGTTCTAAGAAGCAAGATCGCCAACCACTTAGAATTCTATCAGTTGTACAACCCAGGGCAGCATGGGTTTAGAGCAGGTCGCTCCAGCCTGTCCCAACTACTGGACAAAAATGTCTTGATCTTGGATACTCTGGAGGAAAAACAAAATACAGATGTAGTATACACAGACTTTGCGAAAGCCTTTGACAAGTGTTACCATGGTGTAACAGCACACAAAATGCGTGATAAAGGAAAAACAGGAAAAGTTGGCAGATGAATCTATAACTTCCTAACAAATAAAACACGAAGAGTAATAGTAAACAGAGTAAAGTCTGAGGTGGCTACAGTGAAAAGCTCTGTTCCACACTCGCTCCCATTCTGTTCCTCATCCTCATATCTGACATAGACTGAGACGTAAGCCACAGCACCGTATTCTCCTTTGCGGATGACACCCGAATTTGCATGACGGTGTCATCCATCAAAGACACTGCAAGACTCCAAGCTGACATTAACCAAATCATTAAATGGGCAGCAGAAAACAATGTGAAGTTCTATGAATATAAATTTCAATTACTCCGATATGGAAAACAGTATCGGGGTATAAAACAAATTCCAACCACGCAATAGAACGAAAAACTAATGTGAAGGACCTGGGAGTGATAATGTCAGAGGATCTCACTTTCAACGATCACACCAATGTATTTACCACATCTGACAAGAAATGATAGGTTGGATAATGAGAACCTTCAAAACCAGAGATGTCAAGCTCATGATGATTCTCTTCAAATCGCTTGTTCTCTCTAGGCTGGAATATTGCTGTATTCTAACGGCTCCTTTCAAGGCAGATGAAATTACAGACCTTGAGAATATACAGAGAACTTTCACGGCACACATAAGTACGATAAAGCACCTAAATTACTGGGAACGGTTGAAGTTTCTGGATGTGTACTCCCTGGAACGCAGGCGAGAAAGTTACGGGATAACGTATACTTGGAAAATCCTAGAGGGACTAGTTACAAATCTGCTCAAGAAAAATCACATCCTACGAAAACAAAAGACTCGGCAGGAGATGCAATTTCTTTCCAATGAAAAGCAGGAGCGCCACGAGTACGCTAAGAGACAATACAATAAGTGTCATGGACCCAAGACTGTTCAACTGTCTCCCATCATACATAAGGGGGATTACAAATAGACCCCTAGCTGTCTTCAAGAAGGTGTTGGACAGGCACCCAGTCAGTACCTGATCAGCCGGGCTGTGGTTCGTACATCGGTTTACGTGAGGCCAGCAGTAACAGCCTGGTTGATCAGGTTCTGATCCACCACTAGGCCTGGTCACAGACCGGGCCGCGGCTCGCTGACTCCCCAGAACACCCTCCAGGTATACTCCAGGTAAATAAATCTACACAGAGCGAAATGTTGTCATCCTAACTTACCTCCTCCACGTACCACCCCACGTAACCCAACGTACACACGTACCATCCTTTGTACCCTCCACGTACCAACGTACATCCCTTCCACGTACATTCACACAATATCAGTGGCCCAACCAGTTTGCTGGTCTCACAGTGAAGGTGAATGACCACAACACCCCGAGGAATGTTACTCCCTCACCCGTCCCTCACTTGTCCCTCACCCGTCCCTCACTTGTCCCACACCTCTCCCTAACTTGTCCCTCACCCGTCTCTCACTTGTCCCTCACCCGTCTCTCACTTGTCCCTCACCCGTCCCTCACCTGTCCCTCACTTGTCCCACACCCGTCTCTCACCCGTCCCTCGCATAGATGCTCACTCTCTCAGTAGTGTTGAAGTCTCCAGGTGACCAAATAATCAACTTTAATATAATTTTCAGATACTTAAAATGCATTTATTGAAAGTGATAAATCGAAAATGAGGAAGATGTGCTGTCTGTTGGTTTGTTCTTTGTTTGCACTGCAGTGTTTGCACCCACTGTTTGCACTGCAGGGTTTGCACCCATTGTTTGCACTGCAGTGTTTGCACCCACTGTTTGCACTGCAGTGTTTAAACCCACTGTTTGCACTGCAGTGTTTGCACCCACTGTTTGCACTGCAGTGTTTAAACCCACTGTTTGCACTGCAGTGTTTGCACCCACTGTTTGCACTGCAGTGTTTAAACCCACTGTTTGCACTGCAGTGTTTGCACCCACTGTCTGTACTGCAGTGTTTACACCCACTGTTTGCGCTGCAATATTTGCACCCACTGTTAGTACTGCAGTGTTTGCACCCACTGTTAGTACTGCAGTGTTTGCACCCACTGTTTGCACTGCAGTGTTTGCACCCACTGTTTGGACTGCAGTGTTTGCACCCACTGTTTGCACTGCAGTGTTTGCACCCACTGTTTGCACTTCAATGTCTGATTCCGTTTTGTAAACTTACAGTTCAGTGTTTGTTTCCACTATTCTTTGTTTACACTTCATTTGTTTACACCTCATTTGTTTGCACTTCATTGTTTACCTCTGGACGTCATTAGTTACTCCAGAATATTTGTTGTGTAGCCTAAAGTTAGTTATAATTGGTCGGGTTAACTAACATCTTTATTTTATTGAATTTTCGTTAGGCAGAAAAAAATAAAGTAGTATATATATACGCAATTAAAGAAGCCAATAGAACTGTTGAATGTGGGGGAGCTGTGGGTGACTATGTGGGAGCTGCAAATGTGGTGGAGCTGTGGGTGACTATGTGGGAGGTGCAAATGTGGTGGAGCTGTGGGTGACTATGTGGGAGCTGCAAATGTGGGGAAGCTGTGGGTGACTATGTGGGAGCTGCCAAATGTGGGGGAGCTGTGGGAGCTGCAAATGTGGGGGAGCTGTGGGTTACTATGTGGGGTTGCAAATGTGGGGAGCTGTGGGTGACTATGTGGGAGCTGCAAATGTGAGGAAGCTGTGGGTGACTATGTGGGAGCTGCCAAATGTGGGGGAGCTGTGGGTGACTATGTGGGATCTGCAAATGTAGGGGAGCTGTGGGTGACAATGTGGGAACTGCCAAATGTGGGGGAGCTGAGGGTGACTATAAGGGAGCTGCCAAATGTGGGGGAGCTGTGGGTGACTATGTGGGAGCTGCCAAATGTGGGGGAGCTGTGGGTGACTATGTGGGAGCTGCAAATGTGGGGGAGCTGTGGGTGACTATGTGGGGTTGCAAATGTGAGGAGCTGTGGGTGACTATGTGGGATCTGCAAATGTGGGAAGCTGTGGGTGACTATGTGGGAGCTGCCAAATGTGGGGAGCTGTGGGTGACTATGTGGGATCTGCAAATGTAGGGGAGCTGTGGGTGACAATGTGGGAACTGCCAAATGTGGGGAGCTGAGGGTGACTATAAGGAGCTGCCAAATGTGGGGAGCTGTGGGTGACTATAAGGGAGCTGCCAAATGTGGGGGAGCTGTGGGTGACTATGTGGGAGCTGCCAAATGTGGTGGAGCTGTGGGTGACCGTGTGGGAGCTGCCAAATGTGGGGGAGCTGTGGGTAACTATAGGGAAGCTCTGGGTGACTATGTGAGAGCTGCAAATGTGGAGGAGCTGTGGGTGACTATGTGGGAGCTGCCAAATGTGGGGAGCTGTGGGTGACTATGTGGGAGCTGCAAATGTGGGGAGCTGTGGGTGACTATGTGGGGGCTGCAAATGTGGGGAAGCTGTGGGTGACTATTTGGGAGCTGCCAAATGTGGGGAGCTGTGGGTGACTATGTG
This sequence comes from Cherax destructor, assembly GCA_009830355.1. Lineage (NCBI taxonomy): Eukaryota > Metazoa > Arthropoda > Malacostraca > Decapoda > Parastacidae > Cherax > Cherax destructor. The sequence goes on from WNWK01006785.1 coordinate 88,272, forward strand.
GGAGCTGCAAATGTGGGGGAGCTATGGGTGACTATGTGGGGGCTGCAAATGTGGGGAGCTGTGGGTGATTATGTGGAAGCTGCAAATGTGGGGAAGCTGTGGGTGACTATGTGGGAGCTGCCGAATGTGGAGGAGCTGTGGGGGACTATGTGGGGGCTGCAAATGTGGGGAGCTGTGGGTGACTATGTGCGAGCTGCAAATGTGGGGGAACTGAGGGTGACTATGTGGGAGCTGCAAATGTGGGGGAGCTGTGGGTGACTATATGGGAGCTGCCAAATGTGGGAGAACTGTGGGTGACTATAAGGGAGCTGCTAAATGTGGGGGAGCTGTGGGTGACTATGTGGGAGCTGCCAAATGTGGTGGAGCTGTTGTTGACTGTGTGGGAGCTGCCAAATGTGGGGGAGCTGCGAGTAACTATGGGGAAGCTCTGGGTGACTATGTGGGAGCTGCTAACCTTCACAGTATATACAAATTTTACAGTGATAATCACAAGGAAAATATAAGACCAAGTAACAGTAGTTTAGAAAACACTTAATTCTAAGATAATATATTCTTTACTAGAGGTCGTATCTATCTATCTATCTATCTATCTATCTATCTATATATATATATATATATATATATATATATATATATATATATATATATATATATATATATATATATATATATATATATATATATATATATATATATATATATATTCTATTGGTAAAGACAGACAGTATTTAGATATTGCAGATCTGGAGAAGGTATATAGAATTTTCAATGTCCGTATTAAGTCAGCGAAACACAATCCCTTAAATTGCACGTTGTGTTGCGAGCCAGAAAGACGTATCATAAGTTAGGTTTGCAAAATATTTGATGAAGTGTGTTCTAGTTTGTACACTGAAATGTTTCTTTACGAGGTTGGGACACATGATAGATGCTTCAGAATATTCTCAACTGATTCCAGCAAAGAAACCTCATTAAACATAAGGGGTCCAAGGTTTTTCAACGCCTCCTTTGATATATAAGGGAAAGTACCAATTAACCACATTCTTCAAATAGATTTTTAAATTTATATCATTGAAATTATATGCCTAGAGCTAGACATATTTCTCCAAGCCAACAATCAGATGATGGTGTTGCCCACGTTGCAGTGCTAACACTAACAGTCTGATTGACCTTCAGTGATGATCATATGAACAGGTATGTTACATGTGATAGTGTCTCTTATGTTTATCTTTCTCAGTATATTGTTAGTTGATCTAATCTTAAGAACACGTGTGACCTGATCTAACCTTACCTGTCTTCTCGTCTTCCACTGACCTGACGCTTGATGTCTCTTCACTTTCCTCTGACCTGACCCTATCTCCTCTCCTTCCTCAGACCTGACCTGACCCTAACTGTCTCCTCACCTTCCTCACACCTAACCTGTCCCTAGCTGTCTCCTCACCTTCCTCAGACCTAACCTGTCCCTAGCTGTCTCCTCACGTTCCTCTGACCTAACCTGTCCCTAGCTGTCTCCTCACCTTCCTCAGACCTAACCTGTCCCTAGCTGTCTCCTCACCTTCCTCAGACCTAACCTGTCCCTAGCTGTCTCCTCACCTTCCTCTGACCTAACCTGTCCTTAACTGTCTCTTCACCTTCCTCAGACCTAACCTGTCCCTAGCTGTCTCCTCACCTTCCTCTGACCTAACCTGTCCTTAACTGTCTCCTCACGTTCCTCTGACCTAACCTGTCCCTAACTGTCTCCTCACCTTCCTCTGACCTAACCTGTCCCTAACTGTCTCCTCACCTTCCTTTGACCTAACCTGTCCCTAGCTGTCTCCTCACCTTCCTCAGACCTAACCTGTTCCTAGCTGTCTCCTCACGTTCATCTGACCTAACCTGTCCCTAACTGTCTCCTCACCTTCTTCAAACCTAACATGACCCTAACTGTCTCCTCACCTTCTCAGACCTGACCTTAGCTGTCTCCACACCTTGCTTTGACCTGACCTTATCTATCGCCTCACATTCCTCTGACGTAACCTGACCTTGGCTGTCTCTTCACTTTCTTGTGACCAAATATTTTTCATTCTTTTTTCTTTCACACTCACGACCTGACAATGGTCCACTACGGACCGAAACGTCATCTAGTTTCCATATCTAAGTTATGACTTGCAAGGTCCCCTTCCCCCCGGAAGAAACCACTGGTAACTTCAGGTGAGTACTCACCCCTGATGGAGTTGATGACGAGAACAACCACGACCACTTGCAACCAGTCCATCCTGGTTCAGCTGGTGCTGAGCAGCATCGAGAACTACCTCAGCTCACCTGCAACCAGCTGTCTTCACCTTGTGAGGTAAAGCACTCGGTGTTATGTCACGGTGTCACTTGAGGTCTGTTGGTAAGACTCTCCAGAAAGCTTCTTCAGGGCCTCTGAATCTGTACTACCAGGATCACTGGAGGAGTCCCTCAGTATTCAGTTCCCTTCATGACAATTATTTTGCATTAAAATTGTTTAGCAGAGAGTGAGGGAGTTGAAAATAAGGCGTGGTGCAGGCGCAAGTCCTGGGCGGCCTGAGCGCAGAGACGCTGCGACCGTGGCCGTGAAAAGGGAGAGTGAGCAGCAAGAGGAGTGTGCGCCAGGCTTCACCGACCACAACCAACTACGCTCACCAACCCCAGCTCACTCACGCTCACCTCCCCTTCCCTGGTGGGGAGGGGAGAGAGGGAGGTAGGTTAGGGAGGAGAGAGGGTGCTGGGAGGGGTAATGACGCCTCCTTGAAGGAAGATGTACAGGAACATCAATGTAATGTAATGAATTATCAACTGCAGGAAGTCAGCATTATTATTATTAGTGTGGGAATGTCTAGTGTGTACTCACCTATTTGTATTCACCTATTTGTGGTTGCAAGGGTCGATTCATAGCTCCTGGCCCCGCCTCTTCACTGATTGCTACTAGGTCCTCTCTCTCCCTGCTCCATGAGCTTTATCAAACCTCGTCTTAAAACTATGTATGGTTCCTGCCTCCACTACGTCACTTTCTAGGCTATTCCACTTGTTGACAACTCTATGACTGAAGAAATACTTCCGAACATCCCTTTGACTCATAGGAGTCTTCAACTTCCAACTGTGACCCCTTGTTTCTGTGTCCCCTCTCTAGAACATCCTGTCTCTGTCCCCCTTATCTATACCTCGCAGTATTTTATATGTCGTTATCATGTCTTCCCTAACCCTCCTGTCCTCTAGTGTCGTCAGGCCGATTTCCCTTAACCTTTCTTCGTAGGACAGGTGTGTGTGTGTGTAAGTATGTGTGTGTGTGTGTACTCACCTAATTGTACTCACCTAATTGTGGTTGCAGGGGTCGAGACTCAGCTCCTGGTCCCGCCTCTTCGCTGTCTGCTACTGGGTCTCTGCTCTCCCTGCTCCATGAGCTTTATCATACCTTGTCTTAAAACTATATATGGTTCCTGCCTCCACTATATCTTTCTCTAGACTATTCCACTTCCTGACTACTCTGTGGCTGAAGAAATGCTTCCTGACATCCCTTTGACTCATCTGAGTCCTCACCTTCCAGTTGTGTCCCCTTGTTTCTGTGTTCCCTCTCTGAAACATCCTGTCACTGTCTGTGTGTGTGTTTGTGTTTGTGTGTGTGTGTGTGTGTGTGTGTGTGTGTGTGTGTGTGTGTGTGTGTGTGTAAATAAGCTTAAGTTTAATTGATTTCTGCCTGTAAATCAAATTTCTTGCTTTTCTATTTAAATTAATTAAAATTACATGTTAATACTGATTTTTAGTAATGTACTAAATTGATGCTCTTATATAAAGTTAAGTAATAAGAGAAGAGAAGGTAAATGACACTGATACCCTGGATGCTGCAGCCATGACTAAGTTGTCATGACAACCTTCTTTCAGCTCTCTGCTATGTTGTCATGACACTCATCTCTCTCTGCTGTGTTGTCATGACACTCTCATCTCGCTGCTGTGTTGTCATGACACTCTCATCTCTCTGCTGTGTTGTCATGACACTCTCATCTCTCTGCTGTGTTGTCATGACACTCTCATCTCTCTGCTGTGTTGTCATGACACTCTCATCTCTCTGCATTGTTGTCATGACACTCATCTCTCTGCTGTGTTGTCATGCCACTCTCCTCTCTCTGCTGTGTTGTTATGACACTCTCCTCTTTCTGCTGTGTTGTTATGACACTCATCTTTCTGCTGTGTTGTCATGACACTCATTTCTCTGCTGTGTTGTCATGACACTCTCCTCTCTCTGCTGTGTTGTTATGACACTCTCCTCTCTCTGCTGTGTTGTCATGACACTCATTCCTCTGCTGTGTCGTCATGACACTCTCCTCTCTCTGCTGTGTTGTCATAGCACTCTCATCTCTCTGCTGTGTTGTCATGACACTCTCATCTCTCTGCTGTTTTGTCATGACACTCTCCTCTCTCTGCTGTGTTGTCATGACACTCTCCTCTCTCTGCTGTGTTGTCATGACACTCTCATCTCTCTGCTGTGTTGTCAAAACACTCTCATCTCTCTGCTGTGTTGTCATGACACTCTCCTCTCTCTACTGTGTTGTCATGACACTCTCATCTCTCTGCTGTGTTGTCATGACACTCATCTCTCTGCTGTGTTGTTATGACACTTTCCTCTATCTGCTGTGTTGTCATGACACTCTCATCTCTATATTGTCATGACAGCCTCATCTCTTCATCTCTCTTCCTCGAAGCTTCTCTTGTTCTTTTTAACATTATCGCTCCTCCTCTTCCACTACATCTTCAGAATGCTGCATTTGTTGTTGTCTTCATTATTTTCGTCTGTGTTGTTGCCTCTCACTTTTTAATATTTCATCTACCTTCGTACTCACCTATTTATGGTTGTAGAGGTCGAGTGCCAGCTCTTGGCCCTGCGTCTTCGCTGGCCGCTTCAAAGTTCACTATCTTCTGGCTTTGAGAGCCATATCATACGTCTTCATAAAACTATGATGAGATCCTGCCTCTACCACTCCTCTGTACATGCTATTATTCCACTTCCTCACTACTCTAAGACGTAAGAAATTCTTCCTGTCATCCAGGTATCCCTCTAATTCATCAGTCATCTTCCAGCTATGTCCTCTTTCTGTTTCCAATTACAATTCTCAGATTATATATGAATGGTATTCAATACTAACGAAATGAAGAAATAGACACATGTGTTTCAACTGGGTATCTGTAATTTTTAGACGGTTCGCCATCCAGTGGCTTTATCAGTACGATACAAGGACATAATGTGAAGACTGTAGAAGTATATGCCAAAGACGAGGTAATCAGTCCCTCAGGCTTGGAGTAGGTGATGAACCCCGTAGTCTTGAAGAATCTGAGAAATTCAGAAGACAAGTAGATGGTCGTTATTATCCATCTTTCGTCTTTCTTCGTCTTTCCATTCAGACTGTATTGTCTCTTCCATCCAGTTTAAAGACAATAAGCCAATGGAAATCTTTTCCCACTATCTTTTCTTCCTTTGTCGTCCACCTATTCAGTCTTTTTTTTTGCACTCTTCTCCGCTCCTCTCTCTGTTCTCATATTTCCTCGAATTTCTTGTTCTGGTCCCGTTTAAGTGGCACTCACTCTGGCTGAGTGGTTACAATAGCATCTCACTGTAGGAGAGTCACGGTTCACTTCCCAGGTGAGTATTGTTTGGTACAGTGTGTGGCAGCAAGCAGTTCAAGCCTCCAAGCATGTTTTTGACGAACGTATATATATATATATATATATATATATATATATATATATATATATATATATATATATATATATATATATATATATATGTCGTGCCGATTAGGTAAAATTTGCGATTTTGGCTTAAATAGCATTCTTGCCATATAAGACAAGCAAAAATTTATGTATGAAATACGTTTACAATAATTTAGTAATAAACAAACACAATGAAATAATTTTTTTTCGTTAGGTTCAGAATGATTTTTGCGAAATTATTTCATTGTGTTTGTTTATTATTAAATTATTATAAACGTATCTAAAATATATTTAGTTGGGTTAGGCTAAATTAAATTGCGCTTGTTATAATAAGGTTAGGTAAGTTTTCAAAGTTTCTCTTGGTACAAAATTATATTTTTTTTACATTAACATAAATGAAAAATATATATCTTTAAATGTATAAGAGAAAATTTTAGAACGGACTTAATTTTAAATGAGTTCTTGCTAATTGACCAGTTTTACCTAATCGGCACGATATATATATATATATATATATATATATATATATATATATATATATATATATATATATATATATATATATATATATATATACATGTAAGAAGACCAGAGTATTTGGAAAGTAAAAGAAAGGTGAAGAGAGTGGTGAGAGAGTGCAAAAGTAGAGCGGATGAAAGAATGGGAGAGGCTCTGTCAAGAAATTTTGCTGAAAATAAGAAAAAGTTTTGGAGTGAGATAAACAAGTTAAGAAAGCTTAGGAACGAATGGATTTGTCAGTTAAAAACAGAGTAGGGAGTTAGTAGATGGGGAGCTGGAGGTATTGGGTAGATGGCGGAATATTTTGAGGAACTTTTAAATGTCGATGAAAAAGGGAGGCGGAAATTTCATGTACTGGCCAGGGATGTACAACATCGTTTAGGAGTGAAGAAGAGCAGGATGTGAGTGTGGGGAGGTGCGTGAGGCATTACGTAGAATGAAAGGGGTAAAGCAGCTGGAACTGACGGGATCATGACAGAAATGTTAAAAGCAGGGGGGGATATAGTGCTGGAGTGGTTGGTATTTTTGTTTAATAAATGTATGAAAGAGGGGAAGGTACCTAGGGATTGGCAGAGAGCATGTATAGTTCCTTTATATAAAGGGAAGGGGGATAAAAGAGAGTGTAAAAATTATAGGGGAATAAGTTTACTGAGTATACCAGGTAAAGTGTATGGCAGGGTTATTATTGAAAGAATTAGAGGTAAGACAGAGAGTAGGATTGCAGATGAGCAAGGAGGCTTTAGAGTGGGTAGGGGGTGTGTAGATCAAGTGTTTACAGTGAAGCATATATGTGAACAGTATTTAGAAAAAGGTAGAGAAGTTTTTATTGCATTTATGGATTTAGAAAAAGCAAATGATAGAGTGGATAGGGGAGAAATGTGGCAAATGTTGCAAGTGTATGGAATAGGTAGTAAGTTAATGAAGGCTGTAAAGAGTTTTTATGAGGATAGTGAGGCTCAGGTTAGGGTGTGTAGGAGAGAGGGAGATTACTTCCCCGAACTCATTCTTTCTCCTGCATCGATCTTTCCATCTGCTCTTCAACTGTCCTCGACTTCACCTGGTCTGTCCTCCCGGACTTACATGATAGCGATCATTTCCCAATCATCCTTAGGTCCCCTTCGTATTCTCCACCTCCTCGTAGCCCACGATGGCAATTTGACCGAGCGAAATGGGACCTTTACTAAAAAAAAATTCAAAAAAGCTATAACACTTGATTTTATTGCAGTTTTTGACGATTTAAGGCATTTTCAAGGATTTTCTGAAAAACTATTTTTTTTAGATAAAATACACCTATGAGTAAAAGTAGGTCTTAGACAGGGATGTGTGATGTCACCATGGTTGTTTAACATATTTATAGATGGGGTTGTAAAAGAAGTAAATGCTAGGATGATGGGGAGAGGGGTGGGATTAAATTATGGGGAATCAAGTACAAAATGTGAGTTGACACAGTTACTTTTTGCTGATATTACTGTGCTTATGGGAGATTCTAAAGAAAAGTTGCAGAGGTTAGTGGACGAGTTTGGGAGGGTGTGTAAAAGTAGAAAGTTGAAAGTGAACAAAGATAAGAGTAAGGTGATGCGGGTATCAAACGATTTAGATAAAGAAAAATTGGATATCACATTGGAGAGAGGGATTATGGAAGAAGTGAATGTTTTCAAATATTTGGGAGTTGACTTGTCAGCGGATGAGTTTATGAAGGATGATGTTAACCACAGAATTGATGAAGAAAAAAAGGTGAGTGGTGCGTTGAGGTATCTGTGGAGACAAAAAACGTTATCCATGGAGGCAAAGAAGGTAATGTACGAAAGTATAGTGGTACCAACACTCTTATATGGGTGTGAAGCATGGGTTGTAAATGCTGCAGCGAGTAGGCGACTTGAGGCAGTGGAGATATCCTGTTGAGGTGGTTTGGTCATTTAGAGATAATGGATCAAAGTAGAATGGCTTGGAGAGCGTATAAATCTGTAGGGGAAGGAAGGTGGGGTAGGTGTCGTCTTCGAAAAGGTTGGAGAGAGGGGGTGAAGGAGGTTTTGTGGGCGAGGGGCTTGGGCTTCCAGCAAGCATGTGTGAGCGTGTTAGATAGGAGTGAATGGAGACGGATAATGGTTTTTGGGACCTGATGAGCTGTTGGAGTGTAAGCAGGGTAATATTTAGTGATGGGATTCAGGGAAACACGTTATTATAGATTTAGCCGGACTTGAGTCCTGGAAATGGGAAGCACAATGCCTGCACTTTAAAGGAGGGGTCTGGGATAGTGACAGTTGGGAGGGACTTATTCTCAGCTGTAGTATGATGATGAAAGTATTTACTTTTCGGGGATTTTCTTTCATTTTGGGTCACCCTGCCTCGGTGGAAGACGACCGACTTGCTGAAAAAAAATATATATATATATATATATATATATATATATATATATATATATATATATATATATATATATATATATATATATATATATATATATATATATATATATATAATGGGGTCCACCTCTGGTGCAAATTGTGGGACCCATAGCCTCGGAGATGTGGATAAAAGGCTTCAAGGAAGAATATTTGGATTTCTTCCTGAAGCCATTTGAATATTCCACTTCTCCTACCACCCCATCTTATATATATATATATATATATATATATATATATATATATATATATATATATATATATATATATATATATATATATATATGTCGTGCCGATTAGGTAAAACTTGCGATTTTGGCTTAAATAGCAACGCTCACCTTGCCATATAAGACAAGTGAAAATTTGTGTATGCAATAATTTCGCCAAAATCATTCTGAACATATCGAAAAAAATATATTTCATTGTGTTTGTTTATTATTAAATTAATGTTAACGTATCTAAAATATATTTAGTTGGGTTAGGCTAAATTAAATTGCGCTTGTTGTAATAAGGTTAGGTAGGTTTTCAAAGTTTCTCTTGGTACAAAATTATATATTCTTACATTACCATAAATGAAAAAAATATATCTTTAAACGTATAAGAGAAAATTTTAGAAAGGACTTAATTTTAGATGAGTTCTTGCTAATTGACCAGTTTTACCTAATCGGCACGACATATATATATATATATATTTTTTTTTTAGATAAAATACACCTATGAGTAAAAGTAGGTCTTAGACAGGGATGTGTGATGTCACCATGGTTGTTTAACATATTTATAGATGGGGTTGTAAAAGAAGTAAATGCTAGGATGATGGGGAGAGGGGTGGGATTAAATTATGGGGAATCAAGTACAAAATGTGAGTTGACACAGTTACTTTTTGCTGATATTACTGTGCTTATGGGAGATTCTAAAGAAAAGTTGCAGAGGTTAGTGGACGAGTTTGGGAGGGTGTGTAAAAGTAGAAAGTTGAAAAATGTGTGGTTAATGTTAACGAGGGAGTGACCAGTGCCTCCTCCCCCACGCCACAGGGGAGAGGGAAGAGGCGCTGTGTGTAGGTGGTGAAGGAAGACACTGGTGTTCAACAGTGTACATACCCACATCTTTCATGACGTACATGGAAAACAAATAATGTTGTGTGTATTGTGTGTATTGTAAGACAGTGTGAACAATATATAGAGTGCAAAATCCATGTGTAGTGTACTCCCCTCCCCTGGCGACCCCCACCCAACTACCTGCGCCTCCCTCACCCAAATCCCAGCGACACCCCTCAAGCCCTACCAGGCCACCACGGTCAAGTTCACTACCTTCCACGCACCATACCCACCCAGCATGTCGTACTCCACTACAGTCTACCTAGCCAGATGAATGCCAGTCAGGAGGAAGCGAGCAGCCAGGGAAATGGCACTGCTGGCAATACTAGGAGAGGCAAGTGTCGGTCGTGTTTACAGCTTCGTTGTCTCAACTCTAATGGTTTCCTCCGTAAACATGGTAGCTGCCCGGGTTCAGGATGTCCTCCTGTGGACAGTGATGACCCAGAGCCACTTCAGGCACCTGAACCCACTCCAACAGATCTCATCTCATCAGATAATATCCTGGAAGCAATTAAAGCAACAGGTATCAGAACACTCACACATATTCCCAAAGCAGCCCGTCCACACGCAGCTGGGAAACTTACAGACCTCTTAATAAAAGTAAACGATGGTTCTGCTATCCTAAATGCTCCACCAACCATCAAGGCATGGCACAACTTACTACTTTTTGGCAATGTCTGCTTAGCTGTGCCGGAAAGAAGGGGAAAGAGGCTAGCCTCAATGATCATTAAATCCTTAAGAGACTTTCCTAGAGCTGATAACCTCATTCCCCTTCCCCATCAACACAAAAATGGGAGAGGCAGAACCCCACTCACTCCACTGACAGCGAAAAATCAGAGTCCAAGTGAGCAAGAAAATTGAAGAGGGCAACACAGTGGGAGCAATCAGAATTATCACCAGTGAAGATACAGTTGCCCCCAGAGATGCTGACACTGCTGAAGCACTTAGAGGAAAGCACCCTGCCAGGGAAACCAGGGTACCAACAGTTCCAACACCTCTGTCCCCACTGTGGAACCACTGATTGTGCAAGACTCGGACATTTACAAAGCAATAATGTCATTCCCTTCCGGCTCTGCTGGGGTTACACTGGAATAAGGCCACAACATTTAAAGGAAATGGTTAATCCAGTTATCGGGGAGATTGCAGAGACACTGCTGTCAGAGATCACAAGGTTCGTCAACAATTCCTTGGCTGGTCTGATTCCTGACGAGATTAAACCTTTCTTTTTGGAGCATCACTTTGTGCCCTTAAAAGAAGGATGGAGGAATTAGGCCAATCGCAGTGGGCAACACGTTTCGCCGCCTCGTTTCTAAAGCTGCTGTCAGAAGTATTCGCGCAGAGGCAGCCATCATGCTTCAACCAAACCAGCTTGGCTTTGGGGTCTCTCAAGGAAGTGAAGCAGCGGTTCATGCAACAAGGGCATATATCGACAACCTGCCTGAGGACAATGCAGTGGTTAAATTAGATTTCAAGAATGCATTTAATCTCCTGAAAAGGGACGTAGTATTAGCAGCTGTACAAGAACATTTTCCAGGTCTCTTCCTTTTGTTTCAGCTGGATATAGCAAGGAATCAATGCTCCTGTTTGGAGAGCATGAAATCACATCATCAGAGGGTGTCCAGCAAGGGGACCCTCTCGCACCATTCTCTTCTGTATAGCAGTTAGGGAAATCACAGTAAGACTGACCAGTGAGCTAAACATCTGGTTCCTGGATGATGGCACACTAGCAGGTACAAAGGAGTCCCTTGTAGATGATCTTACACAGGTGATGACACAGGGACAGGAAATGGGTCTCATCCTGAATCCATCCAAATGTGAAATCATATCAGTCAATCAACAAGTGATAGATGCAGTGCTATCAAAACTACCAGGAGCAACAGTCATTGCCCCTACTAATAGTGTCTTGCTTGGAGCACCTCTGGGAAGAGATGCCATTGACACAATTCTCAGGAAGAAACTGGAAGAATTGAGGAGAATGGAACAACGAATAGGCAATCTTGACACCCATGATGCCTTGTACCTCCTCACAAAATGCTTGAGTCTGCCCAGGTTGACATATTTCCTAAGATGTGCTCCTTCATATGATAATCCTATACTGCACGAATATGACAGTATCCTGAGGCAGATCTTTACTAAAGTACTTAACCTTACTCTAAAAGATGGGCAGTGGGACCAAGCTACACTCCCAGTCAGACTAGGAGGCATTGGTGTCCGCAAGTCATCTCAGATTGCTCTACCTGCTTTCCTGTCTTCATGCATTGCATCCAGAGGGCTTGTAGCAGCAATTCTCCTGAACATCTTAGGGACACGATTGGAATCCATGACCAAAAGTTCGTTGATGGAGCCAGGATCTGGGATAACCTAACAGGCTCTGAAACCAGGCCTGCTCCCCCAACAACTACAAACAGTCGCACTGGGATGGCCCAATAGTAGAGAATATAGCCTCAGCAATGCTTCAGAGTGTGTCAGGAAGGATAGAGCCCGCCTACTTGCAGTGAGAGCTCCTCATGCAGGGGACTTTCTTTGGCTGTTCCCAACTCCAGCCTTGGCACACGCCTCGACCCACAGACCATCCGCATTGGTGTTGCCCTTCGACTTGCCGCCCCTATTCTCGCCGAACACAGGTGTATTTGTGGCAGTGAAGCAGCAGACCGATTCGGGTACCATGGTCTTGTGTGTCGTAAATCCGAGGGAAAGATTGCAAGACATGAAGAGGTTAATAACATTATCAAGAGGAGCCTCACAACAGCCGGATGCCCAGCAGTAAGGGAACCACCCCAACTATGCAGATCTGATGGCAACCAAAAGCGTCCAGATGGTATCACCCTTCAAGCCTGGACAGACGGCAAGCAGGTGGTGTGGGACTACACATGTGCATCTACCTTGGCTGATACCTATCTCCAGTACACCAGGGAGGAAGGAGGGGCTGCTGCCACCTTCAGGGAGTCCCAGAAGTCGAGAAAATATGGAGAACTTGCCCATCATTATATGTTTGTTCCCATAGGCTCAGAGACCCTTGGCTCATGGGGAAAGAGTGCATCTAAGTTCCTCAGGACCTGGGCAAAAGACTCAACAGGGTAACTAGGGATCCCAGGGCAGCTAGTTTTCTGTTCCAGCGACTCAGCGCTGCTGTTCAGAGGGGTAATGCATGCTGTATTCTGGGCACGCGCACCAGCTCGGAAGAGCTGGATGAGATTTTCGCATTATAATCAGTGACAAAGATGTAACAATATGTACTAGACATGTATCTCTCACCTCGTGTACTGTATATGCCATCTTTATATCAACGATGTATCTCTCAAATCTTTTGTACCATATTATGTAATAAAACATACCTATATATATATATATATATATATATATATATATATATATATATATATATATATATATATATATATATATATATATATATATATATATGTATATAGTACAATGCTTTATTAATAGACAGAATCATTGACAGAAAACACAAACATAAAAATGATTACATTGGTACAATATAAAAGATTATGAATCTCTTCCAGCTCCTCTGAAG
>WNWK01006786.1:0-101505 GCA_009830355.1 Cherax destructor
TTCACAAGATCTGCATGCAACTTCCTTGCCTTTTCACAAATTATCGCCATAAAAATACTATCACCCGCTCTCTTTTTTTCATGGATCCACACCAACAACAACTTCTCAACCTCATCCACTGTTTTCGATCTTTGTTTCGTTAACAAATTAACCCCTTTTGCAACATTAGCTTTCTTGATCTCATTTCTCTGTGCCAGGATAGTGCCGATAGTAGATGGAGTTTTCTTGTACATCCTGGCAAGATCACTCAGACGTACACCACTCTCATATTTTTCTATGATTTCCTTCTTCAGTTCGATGGTGTTCCTCACTCTCTTTATCCCAGGGGTGCCACTAGGAAGCTTCTTTGGACTCATGGTGACTTATTTCACAGTGGCAATAACTAAAACCACCAAAAAATACACCAAATATATTGTGAATCTTTGAAAGAGCGTGCTGGGTAATGTTCTCTCAATGGTAAACAACGCTTCACTGGCGTCCTGCGCTTGCGGAGCAGGCGGACGCGTCTAATACCTTTCGGTAACCGAGGACTTTTTCGCTAACCGATTACGAAAAAAGCTTACGTTTTCCGAAACTTTCGTTAACAGGACCTTTCGTTAACCGAGGGTCCACTGTATTTATAGATGGGGTTGTAAGAGAAGTGAATGCGAGGGTCTTGGCAAGAGGTGTGGGGTTAAAAGAAAAAGAATCAAATACAAAGTGGGAGTTGTCACAGTTGCTTTTGCTGATGACACTGTGCTTTTGGGAGATTCTGAAGAGAAGTTGCAGAGGTTGGTGGATGAATTTGGTAGGGTGTGTAAAAGAAGAAAATTGAAAGTGAATATAGGAAAGAGTAAGGTGATGAGGATAACAAAAAGATTAGGTGACGAAAGATTGGATATCAGATTGGAGGGAGAGAGTATGGAGGAGGTGAATGTATTCAGATATTTGGGAGTGGACATGTCAGCAGATGGGTCTATGAAGGATGAGGTGAATCATAGAATTGATGAGGGAAAAGGGTGAGTGGAGCACTTCGGAGTCTGTGGAGACATAGAACTTTGTCCATGGAAGTAAAGAAGGGAATGTATGAGAGTATAGTTATACCAACACTCCTATATGGGTGTGAAGCATGGGTGATGAATGTTGCAACGAGGAGAAGGCTGGAGGCAGTGGAGATGTCATGTCTGAGGTCAATGTGTGGTGTGAATATAATGCAGAGAATTCGGAGTTTGGAAATTAGGAGGAGGTGCGGGATTACCAAAACTATTATCCAGAGAGCTGAGGAGGGGTTGTTGAGGTGGTTCGGACATGTAGAGAGAATGGAACGAGACAGAATAACTTCGAGATGTATAAATCTGTAGTGGAGGGAAGGAGGGTAGTGGTCGGCCTAGGAAAGGTTGGAGGGAGGGGTAAAGGAAGTTTTGTGTGCGAGGGCTTGGACTTCCAGCAAGCATGTGTGAGCGTATTTGATAGGAGTGAATGGAGACAAATGGTTTTTAATACTTGACGTGCTGTTGGAGTGTGAGCAATGTAACATTTATGAAGGGATTCAGGGAAACCGGCAGGCCGGACTTGAGTCCTGGAGATGGGAAGTACAGTGTCTGCACTCTGAAGGAGGGGTGTTAATGTTGCAGTTTTATAACTGTAGTGTAAAGCACCCCTCTGGCAAGACAGTGATGGAGTGAATGATGATGAAAGTTTTTCTTTTTCGGGCCACCCTGCCTTGGTGGGAATCGGCCGATGTGTTAATAAAAAAAAAAATAAGAATAAATGTGTGTATGAGTGTGCTCCCGGTAACTCTAAGACTCGACTCAACCAGTGTACGACAGAACAACTTCTCATAAGCTAGCTGCACTAAACTGACAATCAGAACAGCTTGATTGTCCAGTAAATTGACCAATTCACAGAACAGCAATATAACAGGCAACAGCAACACAGCATTAGGAACAAGGAGATAGAAAATCGACCCTAACTGGGGACCATCAGTAGATCCTCCAAAACAGTCACAAAACTCCCTTTCTACTGAAACTAGGTTCAGCATAAACAATCCCAAACTGTGGCGGTGCACAGATGCCTTATCGAATTAGGTCCAGAGCTATAGCTTGAGACCTGAGTTTTATCAGTGTCAATGTGACACACAACCCAGAACAACGTCGAAAATCTCTGTCTAGTCTATTCTCTGTGAACAGAGTTACACAGAGTTCTGAGAAGTATGATTCGCCTCACCAACGAATGCATACTCTACCCAACAGAGTCTAATGTCGAGAAAACAATTAGAAATAGGAGTGAGGTGTTGACTCAACGAGGGTCAGCAGGCCAGAGAGAGAGAGGGAAGAGGAACAACCACCCAGCTCAGGTGTGTTCAGCGACTGACTCCTCCCAGCAACTAGACGCCGGCAGCGTAGTTGCTGGTAGTTTGCCAACTCCAAGGCAGTTACGACACTCAAGTACACAATATAAAATATTACATCCTACCTAATAAATATATCTAAGTCAAATAGGTCAAATAAATCTAATAATAGTATAAAGCAAGATATTAACGATTTAGCTATTATCGAGAATATCAGCAATATAAAATCATAGAAAATGGAAAATATACATATATACATTGAGGCCCAATTCTGTGGGCGCAATAGAGTCCCTCAAGGAAGTGTCCTGGGTCCACTCCTATTCCTCATTTCCTCTTTAAGGGGGGCTCCTTGACAAGGTAAAGATGCTATCGGTCTGAGGAATTGGACCTCTTGGTCTTCTTCCTCAGACCGAACCTTTTCCCATTTTCCCAATCCTCCCTTTTCCCTTTCCTCCTCCTCCTCCTCATCCCTCCCTTATTTCCTTCCCATTTTTCTCCTGGGAGCTTCCCTCCACAGGCATTCTAGTTCCTAGGTAGGGGGAAGGGTACCGTGGTCTACCCCTTTCCGTTGAGTTTCTTGGCGGTGGTGTAGTTTGCCGTAGGATCTGGATCGCCTGGGGATGCCCCTCCCTCTCCGGTCTCCTGGGGGGTGGCTTTGGGTATCTATCGGGCGACGGGTGTATCTCTGGAGTCCACCTTTCAGATTCCAGGGGTGGTGATCGAAGGAGGTATGCTTTGTGGCAGATATCTGGCCGCCCTCTCTTTTGTCCGCCGAGGTAGCTCGGTGGATGTGAGGTTGCTATCCCGGATCGCTGGTTTACTGGCGTGAAGGGTAGGGTATAGCACGGGTTCCATGCTGCATCTGCCCTACTTGGGGTGTTGAGGTCCTCTTGGGCATGGAGGGTGATTTATGCCCCTTTCATTCCTCCTAGGAGCTATTCCTCCACGTTCCCCCCTTTTTTTATTCTTTTTTTTATTTTTATTTTCTTCTCTTTCTTTTTTTTTCTTAAAAACAAAAAGAAAGAAGAAACCTAACCATGGATGTCTTAGCTCGTGAACCTAACCATGGATGCCCTACACTGTGAACCTACCCCCAGGCCCCTTCTGATACGCACCCAGTACTGACCCAGCCTCGTTAATGGACAACTCTTGACATCTCTAATACCTGTACCTCTTGCTGGTGCCGGTTTGTCACCTGCTTCAGGTACCAGGGTTCCAACCGACCCTTTTGACAAGTCTGACCTTCGCTCTTCTCTGACCTTGATTCCGGCTTCTCCCTCAACGGTGCGGCAATTTTCGGATCACTCGCTCGTCCCACATCGAACCAACCCCGGTCCCACATTCAAACGACCAAGACCCTTACATGACGATTCGACACTTTCTTCTTGTTCATCTCAGAAACGACCAACTCGTCACGCACTCCCCTTAAACTCTTTGTTTCACACTACTCAATGGACAAAGTTTTTTACACTAAGACTGACTACTCCAACTACCTATCTTTCCGATCATAGTATTGGTAAAGCTCTCCTATGCCATGTAGGTAAAGATATCTCATTTCACGCTCTCAAGAGCGGCACTCGCATCATCACAGTCCAGAATGCTGGCCAAGCTTGCAATCTTTCTCTTCTTACGAACATAGATACTATTCCTATCCCTATTGACAAGCATCATTCTCTTAATTCTTGTAGTGGTACTGTCATTTTACCCCACACCATTGTCCAATGGAATTTCCAGACATGTGGTGATGACATTTTGGAGCAGCTTGAGCTCCAAGAACTCCCTATCCTTAAAGTTGACACTTTTGTTCTCCCAGCCAATAAGCGAAGACGTTATCCTTGCACTGTCGCTCGTTTAACGTTTGATTGCCGTGAACTCCCACCTTCGGTCTACATTGCAGGTCAACGTTTACAAGTTCTAAAGGTGACCCCTACACCGCAACAGTGTAGAAACTGCTGGCGTTTTGGTCATCCAGCGAAATATTGCAGGTCCATGGTCGAATGCCCAGTCTGTGGTGCCGACGACCATGCCAGTCCTTCTTGTACTCTACCTCCCTCTTGCCTTAACTGTCATGAGACACATCCATCGTACTCTCGCCGTTGTCAGGTTTACCTGAATGAGTGGAAAATTTGTTGTCTCAAAGAAGCGGAAGGCTTCTCGTATGCTATGGCCGTCTCTCATCTACGCCTTCAAGGGAGACTTCCCCGTATTTCCTATTCTCGCATTGCTAAATGTCGCCCCACTTCTGGGGTCCCAACTTCCTCGACTTCCTCTGTGGTTACAACATCCTCAGTCACCCCTGTCTCGAATCCTTTTGATGTTCTTGGCTCCGAGGATTCCATACTGTCCTCGGCATCCCATACTGTGCACACTCTTTCCTCTACTCACTTGCACAGTTCTGAGTCTACACGTCCTCGTTCTTCGCCTAAACCTCAGCGCCCCCTTCTTCTCATAAGTCCGGCAAAAAATCCCTATTGCTGGGTTCTTCGTCTCCGACTAGTTCTGTAACGTGTGTGGAGGTTCATCCTCCTCCTCATACACTACCTTCATCCCCTGTCCCCTCCCAAGTCCCTTCGACAGTTTCCTCTTCCATCTCCTCGCCTTCTACTTTAGTACAGTCTATAGACTCCCCGATAGTTGCTCACTCTCCTTCCATTTCTAATGTCGTCCAACATTCTGCATCTTTGTCTTCCGAAACACTGGAAGCTATCGCAGAATATATTTTAGAGACTGGAACGATGATGGACACCGCTCCACCTGAGGTTCCTCCTCCTCTCTCTTCTTCGTCTACACCCCTCCTTCCTTCACAACGCCCTCCTCCTTCTCTGATTACAGGTTTTTCGCTGCCTCCACACGTGGACTTTTCTAACCCTAGTCCATAGATTCCTCTCTCTTTGATTTATATCTTTCTCTCCATAAATCATGGCTTATTTGCAGTGGAATATCCGAGGCCTCAGGGGTAACCGGGATGAACTTCAGGTGTTGCTCTCCCAGTTTTTCCCTGTTGGGGTCTGCTTGCAAGAACCCAAATTACAATCTACTGTTATCAGGCCCTTTTCAGGTTATGATTTGTTATATTCATCAGATCCTTTTTCCGATGGAACCTTTAACGAAAGTGCTCTTCTTATACGCACTGGTGTTCCATACTGTCAGCTCTATGTTCCTTCTTCCTTACATTACAACGCAGCCTGTATTCACTTGAATAAGTGGTATACACTCTGTTCTTTATATCTCTCCCCTTCGCGGGCATTGTCTATCCCAGATGTTGATTTTCTAGTTTCTTCCTTACCGCCACCCCTTCTGTTACTTGGCGATTTTAACGCACACCATTTTCTCTGGGGAGGGTCACACTGTGACTCCTGTGGCGTTCAGTTGGAGGCATTTCTTGCTTCTCTCCCCCTCCATGTTTTAAATATGGGTACTCCTACACATTTTGATCCTCAAACTCATTCTTTCTCCTGTATCTATCTATCCATCTGCTCTTCCTCAACAGTCCTTGACTTCACCTGGTCTGTCCTCCCGGACTTACATGACAGCGATCATTTCCCAATCATCCTTAAGTCCCCTTCGTTTTTTCCACCTCCTCGTTGCCCACGCTGGCAATTTGACCGGGCGAAATGGGACCTTTACGCACATCTTACTGCCTTTCATGAGGTTCCTTCCTCATCCTCCATTGATGAGGTTTTACATCTCTTTTCGTCCTCCATCTTCACAGTGGCTTCACATTCTATTCCCCAAACCTCGGGCAAGCATTCTCAGAAGTGCGTGCCTTGGTGGTCTCCTGCTTGTGCTCAGGCAGTATGTTTGAAACGCGCTGCGTGGGGCAGGTATCGGTATAACAGAAACACAGAGAGACTCCTTGATTTTAAGCAGAAGAGAGTTATTGCTCGCCATGTCATACGTGACGCTAAATGCACTTGGTAGTGAGATTACGTTTCTACTGTCACTTCGGCTTCCTCGATGAGTGCAGTCTGGAAGAAAGTGTGGAAATTAAGTGGTAAATTCTCCCCTGACTCGGCTCCTGTTCTTCAGGTTGCCGGTGTCGATATAGCACACCCTCTTGCCGTTGCCACTGAAATTGGTAATCATCTGGTCTGCATTTCTCAGGGGCTCCATCTATGCCCCTCGTTCTTTTCTTCTAGGTCTGCCAGCGAGTTAAAGCCCTTAGATTTTCTTCTCTTAGAGAAGAATCTTATAATGTGCCTTTTACCCTTCAAGAACTGGAGGCAACACTCTCTGCTTGCCGATCATCGGCAGCTGGGCCAGACGGTATACATATTCGTATGCTACAGCATTTACATCAGTCTGCTCTTACTGTCCTCTTACGACTCTATAATCTTATATGGTCGCAAGGAGTTCTTCCCCAGCTGTGGAAGTCTGCTATTGTTCTCCCTTTTCGCAAACCCTGTACTACGGGACGTGATACTTCCCACTACCGTCCCATCGCTCTTACCAGTGCAATTTGTAAGGTGATGGAACGTCTAGTTAATAGACGTTTGATGTGGTATTTAGAGATGCACAATAGTCTCTCCCCTAGTCAATATGGCTTTCGTAAAGGCCGTTCTGCCATTGACCCCTTACTGCGCTTGGATACATATATTCGTAATGCCTTCGCTAATAACCACTCGGTTATTGCCATCTTTTTCGACCTTGAGAAGGCTTATGACACAACTTGGAGATTTAATATCTTGGCCCTAGCCCACTCCTTAGGCCTCCGAGGCAACCTACCATTCTTCCTTAAGGCCTTCTTAACTGACAGACATTTCCATGTCCGGGTTAGTAATGAGCTTTTCCCGGAATTTGTCCAAGCTGAAGGTGTCCCCCAGGGTTGTGTTCTGAGCACAACACTCTTTCTCCTTGCTATATATAATCTGGCATCTGTTCTCCCATCCAATATTTGGTCATCGCTCAATGTGGATGACTTTGCTATAGCTTGTGCAGGTGCTGACTGTCACCTCATAGCAGTTTCCCTCCAGCATGCCATCAACCGGGTTTCTGATTGGGCCACCACTCACAGGTTTAAATTTTCTAGTGGGAAAACTCATCAAATTACGTTTACTAGACGTTCAGTGGTCTTTGATCATCTATTGTACCTATACGGCTCACGTATTCCAGAACGTGATACAGTCAGGTTTCTCGGCCTCCTGTTTGATCATCGATTGTCCTGGAAACCTCATATTACCTCTCTTAAGGCAACTTGTTACAGCCGGCTGAACCTCCTTAAAACCCTCGCACATCTTTCATGGGGGGCTGATCGTAGAATGTTGTTAATGTTGTTTTTGATATTATGTTTTTTTTTTACCAGGTTCTCATTATTTGTGAAGATAAGGTCTAGTGTGTTCTCTAGTCTCGTTGGCTCCACTATCTGCTGACTTAGGTTGTGTTTGTTGCAGAAATTCAGCAGCTCATGTGTGTGTGACTTTTCATCTGAGCTGCCTCCAGGGATTATTTCTGCTACAACATTATTTGCTATATTCTTCCATTTTGTATGTCTTAGATTAAAGTCACCAAGCAGCAAGATGTTTGGGGATGGGGCTGGAAGGTTTTCCAGACAGGAGTCAATTTTTGATAGTTGTTCTTTGAACTGTTGGGAAGTTGCAACTGGTGGCTTATATACAAGTACAGTGACTAGGTTTTGGTTCTCGATTTTTGGCAGAACTTCAACTACATCATTTGTGGTGTTCAGTATCTCTGTGCAAATGAGTGACTCTTTGACATACAGGCCAACCCCCCTTGTTGCCTGTTCTTTCTGTCGCATCTGAAAAGGTTGTACCCAGGTATCCATATTTCATTGTCAAAGTAATCTTTTGCGTGGGTCTCTGTGAAGGCTGCAAACAGTGCATTTGACCCCCCTAGAAATCCACTAATGAAAGGAATTTTGTTGTTGGTAGATGGCTTAAGGCCCTGTATATTAGCAAATATAAATGAGGTTGTGTTGCATGTTTGTTGGGGGGATTTCATTGTTGGCATCAGTAATTGTGAGTCCGGAGGGGCCACTGGCTGTGCCTCCAGTCTAACAAGGCTCCAAGGTGGTGGACTATTTTGGTTACCTCTTTCCATTTTCTTCGTATGCTCCAAACATAGTATTTGCACCATTTTGTTTTTGGCTGGATACAATTCGTGCTGGATGTATTCCTAATCTGTGCAGATCCTAGATCTGCACTACAGTCCACCACAGCCAAACTGACCCACAAACAAAACACTTGTGACAATTTGTTCTGTAGATATGTCACAAAAAAAATCATTATCCTTCAATCTTTCTCAATTTTCTCTATGTAAAACTCTTATCAATTTTCTGGAGATCTTAAAAATCATTGTCAATTTTCTGGTGATATATCTTCAATCTCATTATCTTACCTGCAGGAACTCGCAATACCATCTAATAATGTAGGTTTTGGAATATCATTTGGAGACTTCCAAATTATTTATGGAGGCTTTTAAATTACTTTGAACCCACTAGCACACACGCACGCACGCGCACACGCACGCACGCGCACACGCACGCACGATCTCAAACACTTATTCTCATCAACATTGTCACCACCCTCACTCCCACCACCAGTACCATCATCATAATCACTTCCATCAATACTCATTCTCCACCATCAGTACTCATTCATCAACAGTGTTCAACCAACATCACTGTCACCTCTATATTTTCTTTAAAATATTCACATTTTAACCTTATTTTCATTAAAATTAATACAATCCTCACTATTTCAATAAAATTCCAAAAATATCCCCCTCTCTACTCCAACCCCCCTCTCCATCCCCCTAACACCTCCACCATCAACCTTCATCTCCCCATCTCTCCTGCACCTCACCCTTCACCTCAATCTCCCACACCCTCTAGCCCATCTCCCCACACCTACCCTCATCCCTGCTCCATCTCCTCGTTTCATGAACACCCAATCCTCACTAAACACACTCACAAAAAACATGAAGACACAAACATTACAAGACTTGAACACAAAAACATCCATTTAAGACATATGAAGACATAAGCTTATACACATAAAAAACATAGTAGCTAAAAAGTCGACAAGAACACTAAAGATATGAACAATATTCACCAAAAATAGAAAACTAACACATGTTCACAAGGAAACTGCTCATACAATCACTTAAGATATATGAAAATAAAGACTTGAACACAAAAAAAGCTACACACAATCACTTAAGACATATGATGAAAAAAACACATGAACACTAAAGACATGTTAACTACTTACCAAAACACACAAAAATAGACATGATCACTTAAGACATTTGAAGACAAACTTTTACACAAAAAAGATGATCACTAAACTAAGATCATTAAAACATAAACACTTACATCAAGACAACTAAAATTTAAGACACTACTTGAACACCGTCATGATCACTAAAAACTAATCACGAGCACTTAAGACATATGTTAACTAAAACAAATCACGATATAACCCCCAAAGTTTAAGTATAAACAGCAAAACACGCACCTGATTAACACATTTCATTTCTCACCCGGAATATTCATATTACATTATCATTTCTCTTCCTTGCTACATACATAGACGTGATAACTGTTCACCAAAACACACACAAAATAGACATGATCACTTAAGACATATGAAGACAAACTTTTACACAGAAAGCATGATCACTAAACTAAGACCACAAAAACATAAACACTTATGTCATGACAACCAAAATCTAAGACACTACTTGAACACCATCACGAACACTCACTATATAACGCCCAAATATAAGGAATAAACACCAAAACATACACCTAATTAGCACATTTCATTTCTCACGTGGAATATTCATATCACATTATCATTTGTCTTCCTTGCTACATATCTTATTTCTCACCCCACATCCCCACTCATCCTACCTATACACACGTATCCCCGTGTTCTCACCTAGAGACATTTTAAGCTGACGATTCATCCTGATGTTAGGAAAGTGAGTGTGGGTGGTGTTAATAGTGAGAGTTGGTGGTGTTAATAGTGAGTGTGGGTGGTGTTAATAGTGAGTGTGGGTGGTGTTAATAGTGAGTGTGGGTGGTGTTAATAGTGAGTGTGGGTGGTGTTAAGATTAGTGATCGTTACTCTCTTTTCTAACAAGATGGATCATTTTAAATTGTCTCTAGGTGAGAACACAGGGATGAGTATAGATGTGTAAATAAGATATGTAGAAATAAGATTTGTAGCAAGATATATAAATATAAGATATGTAGAAATAAGATATGTAGCAAGGAAGAGAAATGATAATGTGATATGAATATTCCAGGTGAGAAATGAAATGTGTTAATCAGGTGTATGTTTTGGTGTTTATTCCTTAAATTTGGGCGTTATATCGTGAGTGTTCGTGATGGTGTTCAAATAGTGTCTTAGATTTTGGTTGTCATGACATAAGTGTTTATGTTTCTAGAACATAAGAAAGAAGGAACACTGCAGCAAGCCTACTGGCCCATGCGAGGCACGTCCAAGTCTCCTACCGGCTTAAGTCAATGCCCCAACCTAGTCAGGTCAGGTCACATTCACTTAAGGAAGGAGCACGGCATCTGATCTAGTAGCACAAGCTAGTTTGTGGCCTTAGTTTAGTGATCATGCTTTTTGTGTAAAAGTTTGTGGAGGTGGATGGGGAAGCTGGAGCGGAAGGCTGTGATTTGAGGAGTTGGAGTGGGGAAGATAGATGTAGTGGGGTGCACATGATTCAAGGAGATGGAGCAGGGATGAGGTGTTGGGAGATGGGCTAGAGGGTTTGGGAAAGTGAGGTGAAGGGTGAGGTGCAAGGGAGATGGGGAGAGCGTGTGGGACATGAGCTTTATCATACCTCTCCTTAAAGCTATGTATGGAACCTGCCTCCACTACATCGCTTCCCAGACTATTCCACTTCCTGACCACTCTGTGACTGAAGAAATACTTCCTGACATCCCTGTGATTCATTTGAGTCTTCAACTTCCAACTGTGTCCCCTTGTTGCTGTGTCCCATCTCTGGAACATTCTGTCTCTGTCCACCTTGTCAATTCCTCTCAGTATCTTATATGTCGTTATCATGTCCCCCCTATCTCTCCTGTCCTCCAGTGTCGTCAGGTCGATTTCCCTTAACCTCTCCTCGTAGGACATACCCCTTAGCTCTGGGACTAGTCTTGTTGCAAGCCTTTTGCACTTTCTCTAGCTTCTTTACGTTCTTGGCTAGATGTGGGTTCCAAACTGGTGCTGCATACTCCAGTATGGGCCTAACGTACACAGTGTACAGGGTCCTGAACGATTCTTTATTAAGATGTCGGAATGCTGTTCTTAGGTTTGCTAGGCGCCCGTATGTTGCAGCAGTTATTTGGTTGATGTGTGCCTCAGGAGATGTGCCTGGTGTTATACTCACCCCAAGATCTTTTTCCTTGATTGAGGTTTGTAGTCTCTGGCCCCCTAGACTGTACTCCGTCTGCAGTCCTCTTTGCCCTTCCCCAATCTTCATGACTTTGCACTTGGTGGGGTTGAACTCCAGGAGCCAATTTCTGGACCAAGTCTTCAGCCTGTCCAGATCCATTTGCAGTTCTGCCTGGTCCTCGTCCGATTGAATTCTTCTCATCAACTTCACATCATCTGCAAACAGGGACACTTCGGAGTCTATTCCTTCCGTCATGTCGTTCACAAACACCAGAAACAGCACCGGTCCTAGGACTGACCCCTGTGGAACCCCGCTCGTCACCGGCGCCCACTCTGACACCTCGCCACGTACCATGACTCACTGCTGTCTTCCTGACAGGTATTCCCTGATCCATTGCAGTGCCTTCCCTGTTACCCCTGCCTGGTCCTCCAGCTTCTGCACTAATCTCTTGTGTGGAACTGTGTCAAATGCCTTCTTACAGTCCAAGAATATGTGTGTGTGTGTGTGTGTATGTGTGTGTGTGTGTGTGTGTGTGTGTGTAGAGTGAAGGAGATGAAGTGAAAGGGAGAATTGGGTGCAGGGAAGGGAGGAATGTGGGTGGGGATGGTGGTAGAGAGTGAGGTGATGGGGATGGGGAGAGTGTGGTACAGGATAGAGAGATGGGGTAACTGAGAAGAGGTGATGGGGAGTGGGAATGTGAAAGAATGTGTGTACTTGAGAAAATGTATCTTTTTGTTGAAGTATTATATATATTTTTTTGTGTTGAATTGCGTAATATGAATAAAGTTTGAAAAAAATGAAGTTGTGTAATGATTGACCCCTTGTAAACTTACCTCTTATTTGAATGACGTCAGTTCCATCTTAAAAAAACATGTGTGACCGAAGAGTGTTTACAGATTGAATGAAACACATAATGAAATGACACATAAGCGTTTAGCGCAAAACCTTTGAGTGTTAACCATTTGAGATTATACCATTGGGTGGTCTCCCGTGACGTCACACCCACCTGGGTTTACCTGATCAAACATGTTGTCCGCCTATGACATCACGCCACTTGGTGGTAAATTCTGGGTATTACTTCTATAAAAGATATCGCGAAATTCGAAAATTTTAAGAGGTAACTTCATTATATACGAACACGTATGTGTTTATCACAGAGCGAAATTCCAAAATTACAAGGAGGCAACTCTAAAATGTGTGGCCCAGGAGCTCGACCCTAGAGTAACCCCAAAAATTCGAGAACCTCCCAAAATATGGAAAAATTTGGCAATATCCCAAAAAGTGATATAATATAATATAACCCAAGGAATTCGAGGGTAACTCAAAAAATAGAAAAATTCAAGGAAAAAGGGGTGGGGTATGGGAATGGGGGTTAAAACTCGATCCAAGGAGATGGAGTAGGGATGGAAGTGAGGAAAAACTTCGTTTAATAACATATGATTGGGAAAACTTTATCCGGGGAATTGGAAAAATCTGGAAAAGTTTGTAACACTTCCGGAAAAATGGATAAATTTGGCATCACTGGAGAAACAACTTAAATTTTGCAACGTTTTCGAAAAAATAAAAAAAGATTTCAACACTGCCAAAAAAAATAAATGGAAAAAAGATGGCAAAACTCCTGGTAAATCAGGAACTTTCGATGGAATGTGCCCCTAGGGGGCAAGGGGCTGGGTCAGGGGGCAGGGCCAAATATAAAAGGGCATAGAAGATTCCTCAGTAAGGCATATTAACCAACACTGAGAAGAACAGTAGACACCCCTCAAATGTAGCCCCCTTTTTTAATAAATCATACAGTGGTGCCAAAATTAACCCTTTGGGGGTCTACAGGCCTTCTCGGAAACCTGTTCTCAGGGTAGAAAAATATTTGGAAAAAAAAAATTATTTTAACTTATGAAATGATAGTTTTTTTTTCTAAATCAAATAGGCTAAACAAATTTTTTTTTGCGATCAATACTTACGGAGATATGGAGGCTTCAAGTTGATAGAAATTGAACCACTTATGACAACATTGCTGACTGCCGGTCGGCCGGTAAATTGTTATTTATTTTTTTCATGTTGTTTTCTTATTGTTTTTCTTTTTTTATTTTTCAAATAACTTTTATGGTCTGTGAGACTAATATAAGTGCTGTTTTTCACATATTCACTTGTTGAATATTACACAATAATGGCATAAAGTTTGTTCTCATTATTTTGTTTACAAAACATATTTACAACAATGTACAATGTCAAATAATGTTTATTGCTATTGTTCAATCATATATATACACATATAGAGTCACTGCACATGTTCCTAGAAGTTCTGCAGCCTGTGGAAGTCTTTGAAACATGGTTCCATGCACAGTGGTGTTACACATTCTTCACACATATAACGAGTGTCTTTGCGTTGCTGTGGGCGTCTTTTTGTATGTGGACAGACATAACACCTCTTCTGAGCCTTTTTCTTGCAAGCAGTTGCAGGCAGTTTTGTTAGGAAGTGTTCACCACCAAGCCTCAGACGAGAGGGTAGTTGTTGGTAATTTCGTGGGTGGTTTTCTATTGCAGGTGTTGCTCCTTGGTACTTGAATATTATTTGTCTGATGACAGACAAACAAAATTCGCCATATGGTGGTTTGTTTGTGGTCTTCAACTTATAAATATTATAAGCATTGAGCATGGAAATGTCCAGAATGTGAAAAAAAGAGTTTTATGTACCACTTATAACTCTTTCGAACACAATCAGCAAACCCAATTTGCATGTCACATTTGTCCACTGAACGCATATTGAGAGTGTAGTCCATCACAGCTGCAGGTTTTAGAATGGGTTCATTGGTCTCTCTATTCAGCCTGCCACTGTCTGCCATTTCATTATGGTGAACTGATAACAACAGTGTGACATCTCGTTTGTCATGCCACCGAAATGCCATGATATCATTGGCAGCAAACGCCTGCACCTCACTTCGATGAGTGCCTGCGTCGATCTAGGCATTTGCTTACGATTTGCACGAACTGTTCCCCACACATCTGTCATGTTCATTCGCAAAAAATCACTGAGGGAGGGGCTTGTGTACCAGTTATCAGTATATAATATATGCCCTTTACCAAGATATGGTTCCATCACCAGAGATACCCAGTAACTTCCTGGTATCTTTCAATGTATTACTTCCAGTGTACACAATAATATCCAATACAAGACCACTGTAGCAATCACAAAGCACAAACAACTTTATACCAAAGTGTTTCCTCTTGCTTGGTATATACTGCTTGAATGACAGTCTACCTTTGAACAGAATCAAAGATTCATTAATAACAAGCTTCCTGAAGGGATAAAAATAGTACATATTGAATTTCTCTTTCAGATACAAAAACACATTCCTAATCTTATATAACCTGTCGTTTCTGTCAGGCCTGGTTTTGTCTGAGAAATGTAACATACGTAACAGTAGCACAAATCGATTCACTGGTATAATATCACTGAAAGCTGGTGTTGCAATCAATCGGTCTGTCGACCAGTATGATTTGACACGGTGCTTATACACATGTATGGCAACAGAACAGATGATCCACAATTAAACATTAAGATCAACTCTACACCTATTGCTAGACATAACGAGGGCAAGTTCCTGGGCCTTCACCTTGACAGCAGCCTGAAATTCAGCACCCATATCCAACACATAACAAAGAAAGTGTCCAAAACTGTTGGGATCCTCTCTAAGATACGGTATTATGTACCACAATCAGCCCTACTCACACTATACTACTCACTCATCTATCCCTACCTCACATATGCCATTTGTGCATGGGGATCAACAGCAATTACCCACCTAAAGCCAATAATAACCCAACAAAAAGCCGCAGTAAGAATTATCACACAATCCAACGCTAGGCAACACCTCCCCCCCCACTCTTCAAAGACCTAAACCTACTCACTGTTCAGAACATCCATACTTACTACTCTGCTATCTACATTTATAGAACCATTAATTCCAACTTTAACCCTGAGCTAAAACACTTTCTTGACAGTTGTGACAGGACCCATAGACATAATACCAGACATAAACATCTCTTTGACATTCCCCGTGTCCGACTAAATCTATACAAAAATTCAATGCGCATAAAAGGGCCTAAAATCTGGAACTCCCTGCCTGAAAACTCTAGAACTGCAGACACAACCTCCACTTTCAAAAGCACCGTTAAAAAACATCTTATCTCACTTACGCACCCAACCGGTAGCTAACCATATGAAAACTACTTTATCTTGCACATATCCACAGCAAAATACACTTATTGATATCTGTGATTCTCTTTAATTTGCACATTACTAACCACAGCAAAATACACTTATTGATATCTGTGATTCCCCTTAATTTGCACAGTTCTAACCAAAATTCTAGTACAACTATTGCTCCATAATACTTAAGCTAGTCATAAGTTTGCCTAAGATACTCCAATATAGAAACTATATTATGCCAATATATCACCTTTATCATTAATATATAAACTAATTGCTAACTTTTTATACTAATTGTTAAATTCTCAATGTTTAAATTCCAGTACCTAAATTTTGTAAACCTAACCTAACCTTACAATCTGTATATCCATTGTATAGCTATTAAGTAAGACCTATCATAAGACTGCCTGAAAAGCCTAGGCATACCTAGGCATATTATTGGCCATCTTGTAATATCAACTTTAATGTATAACTATAAGTACCCCCCACCTTGTATTACATGAAATAAAGAATTTGAATTTGAATTTGAATGTGGCATAAGCATTATTGTGGCAAAGAAAAGATACATCTAATATTTTTATTTCGTTGCAAGTTACAAGTATACATTGTTATTGGTAGTTACAATTATAAAACTTTAATGCAAGGAGAGCCACTGGCATGCCACAGTTGTCTCCTTCCACTGATGTAGACATGATTTTGGTGAAAGAATTGTGTTTGACATGGTGTAATCGAAGTATCTGTTGCTTTCCCTGATAATAATGCCTATCAGGGGTTCATCAAAGAATAACTGGAAACATTCCAGTTCAGTGGCATTGTTCCCAAGTGGACAAGAATTTCCAAGTGGAATAAAATTCTCAGCTTCCTGCCAATCCCAGGTGCGGTCTGCTGGTGGGTACTGGATATTTACAGGTGGTTGTGGGGGTTGTGGAAGTGGAGGTTGTGGTTGTGGGGGTTGGTGGGTGTTTGAGGGTTGCCTTTGTTGTAGCTGAGCTGACTCAGCAGCGTGGGTGGCAGCATGGTCCACTGCTGGTGCCTCGCGCCTGGCACCACCACTACCACCACCAGATGCATCCACATTTCTCATCCCAATTGCAACACTATCATCTTCATTTTCACTATCACTTCCTGTTGTACGCCCATGGGATGTACTCTGAGATGTACTCCTAACCCTTGGAAGCGCATATGGCACACTACCAGAGCGCATATACTGTCGTATATACTGACGCTTCACTGGTGAATATTCCCCTTTACTCTCGCTACTGGAACTATTTCAAAGAGCTTGGAGTTCATATTCACTATCACTATCATCACCATTGCTCACATATGAGTCCTGGATATGAGTAAATAAGAGTTTCCTCCTTCGTTCTGGTACAACTGAACGTGAACAAGATGCCACAGCACCAGAGGTGGAAGGCTCTGCGTCATCTGGGTTTTCCTCACTTATACCGGTATTATGGTCACTATTTTCGGTCACAACCGCCTCAAAACCTTGAAAGTCACCTTCACTGACACCCCCATCACTGTTAGAACTGTCACTGGGGAATAAAAGTGTCCCAATTCGCCGAGGAGAAAGATGTTTTCCTTATGCGAGGCATGGTGGACAAGGTGTACTGAAATGGTGTTCCCACAATGCACCACTGGGTGCCCAATTTTTTCCTACTGCGCACACTCACCACGCAGACCCATTCTCTCACCCCTAGGCCTAACAGCTGTTTCCTGCTTAATTTGAAGCCGCTAGAATTCATGCGTACTAGTACGGCACCATCCCCTGTGCGTAAAACGTACTAGTACGGCACCAACCCCTGTGCGTAAAACGTACTAGTACGGCACCAACCCCTGTGCGTAAAACGTACTAGTACGGCACCAACCCCTGTGCGTAAAACGTACTAGTACGGCACCAACCCCTGTGCGTAAAACGTACTAGTACGGCACCAACCCCTGTGCGTAAAACGTACTAGTACGGCACCAACCCCTGTGCGTAAAACGTACTAGTACGGCACCAACCCATAAAGGGTTAAAGAAAAGTTCTTAATGAATTTACAATAATATGTCACCATCCCCACAAAGGAGTAAACTTCTCCTACGGACGTAGGTGAAAGTAAATTCACAAGATCCTCCACCTTCTTAGAAGAAGGTTTAATACCTTCCTCTGAAATTTCATACCCAAGATATTCAATAGATCTGGCTTTCAACACTGACTTATTCTTATTCAGCACTACATTATGCTCTTGTAAAATACTCAACACCTGCCTGAGTCTAACATCATGCTCAGCTCAGATCAAACAAAAATAATCCCAAATGGATGAACAATAGATTAAAACATCTCATTGGTCAAAAGAGAGGCATATATAGGCAAATCAAAAGAGGAGAGGGGCAATTAAGTAATAAATATATTCAGTTAAAGAGAGAAATAAAAAAGGGAATAAGAAAAGCAAAAAGGGACTATGAGGTTAAAGTTGCAAGAGAATCGAAGACTAACCCAAAAGGATTTTTTCAGGTATACAGAAGTAAGATTAGGGACAAGATAGGCCCACTCAAAAGTCACTCAGGTCAGCTCACCTCAGTGATAAGGAAATGTGTAGAATGTTTAACACTTACTTCCTCTCAGTTTTTACACAGGAGGATACTAGCGATATTCCAGAAATAATAAATTATGTAGAACAGGACGATAGTAAACTATGCACGATTAGGGTCACAAGTGACATGGTCCTTAGACAAATAGATAAATTAAAACCTAACAAATCCCCAGGCCCTGATGAACTGTATGTAAGGGTTCTAAAGGAATGTAAAGAGGAGCTTAGCAAACCATTGGCTAATCTTTTCAACATATCACTGCAAACTGGCATGGTGCCAGATAAGTGGAAAATGGCATATGTAATACCTATTTTCAAAGCAGGTGACAGGTTCTTAGCTTCGAACTATAGACCAATAAGCCTTACCTCCATAGTGGGAAAATTTATGGAATCAATAATTGCCGAGGCAATTCGCAGCCATCTTGAAAAGCATAAATTAATCAACGAATCTCAGCACGGTTTTACAAAAGGGCGTTCCTGCCTTACAAATTTGATAACTTTTTTCACTAAGGTGTTTGAGGAGGTAGATCATGGTAATGAATATGATATTGTGTATATGGACTTCAGTAAGGCTTTTGATAGTCCCACATCAGAGACTATTGAGGAAAATTAAGGCACACGGAATAGGAGGAGAAATTTTTTCCTGGATAGAGGCATGGTTGACAAATAGGCAGCAGAGAGTTTGCATAAATGGAGATAAATCAGAGTGGGGAAGCGTCACGAGCGGTGTTCCACAGGGGTCGGTATTGGGCCCCTTGTTGTTCACAATCTACATAAACGACATAGATGAGGGAATAAATAGCGACATAAGCAAGTTTGCCGATGACACCAAAATAGGCCGTCCAATTCATTCAAATGAGGACATTAGAGCTCTCCAGGAAGATTTGAATAGACTGATGCAGTGGTCGGAGAAGTGGCAGATGCAGTTTAATATAGATAAATGCAAAGTTCTAAATATTGGACAGGACAATAACCATGCCACATATAAACTAAATAATGTAGATCTTAATACTACTGATTGCGAAAAGGATTTAGGAGTTCTGGTTAGCAGTAATCTAAAACCAAGACAGCAGTGCATAAGTGTTCGCAATAAAGCGAACAGAATCCTTGGCTTCATATCAAGAAGCATAAATAATAGGAGTCCTCAGGTTGTTCTTCAACTCTATATAGCCTTGGTTAGGCCTCATCTAGATTATGCTGCACAGTTTTGGTCACCGTATTACAGAATGGATATAAATGCTCTGGAAAACGTACAAAGGAGGATGACTAAGTTGATCCCATGTATCAGAAATCTTGCCTATGAGGATAGACTGAGGGCCCTGAATCTGCACTTTCTAGAAAGGCGTAGAATTAGGGGGGATATGATTGAGGTGTATAAATGGAAAACAGGAATAAATAAAGGGGATGTAAATGGCGTGCTAAAAATATCTAGTATTGACAGGACTCGCAGCAATGGCTTTAAGTTGGATAAATTCAGATTCAGGAAGGATATAGGAAAGCATTGGTTTGGTAATAGAGTTGTCGATGAGTGGAACAAACTCCCGAGTACAGTTATAGAGGCTAAAACGTTGTGTAGTTTTAAAAATAGGCTAGATAAATATATGAGTGGGTGCGGGTGGGTGTGAGTTGGACCTGACTAGCTTGTGCTACTATGTCAGATGCCGTGCTCCTTCCTTAAGTGAATGTAACCTGACCTGGATGAGTCGGGGCATTGGCTTAAGCCGGTGGGAGACTTGGACCTGCCTCACATGGGCCAGTAGGCCTGCTGCAGTGTTCCTTCTTTCTTATGTTCTTATGTTCTTATGAGATGAGGAAATTCCAAAAGGTAATCTCTTATATTTAAAAAGTCCCCTGTGGGTATTAATTACTAAAAGTTGTTGGCTCTCATCTACAAGTATCTGTAAATAAGCATCCTTTAAATCTAATTTTGTAAATATTTTGCCTTTACCCACTACAGACAATAATGCCTCAATACTGGGTAAAGGATATCTTTCACAATGAATTTGTTGATATACATATTTAAAATTCCCACATATTCTCATAGACTTAGAGTCAGCCTTTAATACTGATACAATAGGTACAGACCATTCACTATGCGAAATAGGCTCAATAATGCCTTTCTGCACTAATTTTTCTAATTCTTCCTCAATCATCTCTTTGTGAAAAAATGGTACTGGCCTTGCTTTCACAAACTTAGGGACAGCATCACTTTTCACATGAATTTTGGCCACAATGCTGGAGATAGGTTTACTAGAATCTACCCTAAAATTATCTAACATTTCTTCAGCACTGTCTAGTTTGTTTTATTTTGGTAGAATAATCTAATCCAGCAAGGTAAATCCCTACCTTTTTCATGAGGACTTTCCCACACAAGTTACTATTATTGGATTTCACTACATAAAACACTTGTGATACATCTAAGTTATTATATTTTATCGGCAAAACCACCTGTCCCAGTAGGTTTATTTTCCAATTATCATATGCAGTTACCCTACTAGAACATGGTTCAATGTGCCCCTTTACTGCCTCTACCCAGTCTTTGGATAAAGTCGAGATGGACGCCCCACTGTCAATCTCAAAAGGCACCTTTTTATTGTTAATGATAAACCCATATTTTTCTGCCTTCATGGAAAACACTTTATCCTCTAAGGCATATAAGCTCATCACTTCCTCATCCGCTAAACTATCTCCGCCATCCAGCACCTTAACTTACTTTCTTCTAGGATATCTAGGTGACTGCTGTGTCCTTGCTGTCCTGTTTTTGTCACTACTCGATTTTGATACAGCATTAGGAGATACTTTTGAAGATTTCTCTCTACACACTCTTCTCAAATGGCCTTTCTTATGACACTCATTACAGAAAAAGTCTTTAAACCTACAAGTACTATTACTATACTTGAACCCACAATGTTTACATTTCATAGCATTAAACTGTTTTACACGTTAAAAAAATTCTTTGTGCAGTGTAAAAATGTAGTTTACATGCAATAAAATGTTGTTAAGCTCAAAATAAATCCACTAACATCCATGTACATTTCTGGAAGATGTCCTGCCCAGATTTTGTTGTAATTATTAACTAAATATAAAACCTTCAAATATGAGGTTGTTGTTGTTGTGTCATAATGCTTGGTCACTTGGTAAATTCATTTAGTTTAATTCCATAAAAAAAACACTGTCAATAAAGTGTCAAATATGGAATTATGTTCAAATGATAATAATATTGTACTATGTTAGGCATCTGCTGTAAAATCTTGCAAACTTGATTTGGACCAAAGATTCTTTCAATACGTTTTTGACAAAGCAGATTTTAGCATAAACACTTTATAATCCTTAAACTGAAAAAGAAACATTACACTCAGTGGGTGGAACAAAGTGCATAACACCAGCAAAGTGCGCGATAAATCAATAAATATATAAATTGCGTTGTATTCCATCTTCAAACAAGATCGTAGACATTGGAAAATTGAAGCACAAAAAGCTTGTAGATGTGTTATATTATCCTCATAACGCTGCTCTTTTGTTGATGTATTGGCAGATTTTTGCAGACTTTATCTTCTCCATCGTGGCTAAATTTTATGGAAGCCACAACAGGTAATCTACCAAACAAATATTCTTGTATTACCTTTCATTAATGTACCACCAGCAGAGTACAATACATTACAAACTGAAATAAAATTTGCTGTAGAAGAAACAAAAAAAATATATATCCAAATGACGTGACTTGTCGTATTTAGCCAAAAACTGTATATGAAAACAAAGGATATTGAGTGTTCATGGCAAGGCGATCAAGAAGGTGAACTTTCAATGATGTTGTGAAGTCGGGAGAATTTCATCTTTTATTGTCTTCGATCAGTTGCCTGAATGATGGAAGCTGTGAAACTTCAGTAATAAGATTGCTTTTTTAAGGCTTATTGAGTCCTGTCTTGTTGATTTGATTCTTTAATTCTGTTCAAATATTTTTCACTATTTTTAAGGTATTGAAGGGGCAGGGATGAAGAAGAGAGAAGGAGGAAAGGGAAAGAAAGGAGGTGGAAGGCAGAAGGAAGGAAGGACAGGGATGTAAGAAGGTTGAGCAGGGAAGTAAGAAGGAAGGTAGAAGAAGGGAGAAGGAAAAAAGGAGAAAGGAGTAGGGACTGGAAAATATGGAGGTTGGTCAGGGATAGGAGGAGGTGGGTCAGGGAAAGGAAGAGGTGGGTCAGGGAAAGAAGGTGGGTCAGGAAAAGAAGGTGGGTCAGGGAAAGAAGGTGGGTCAAGGAAAGAAGGTGGGTCAGGGAAAGGAGGAGGTGGGTCAGGGAAAGGAGGTGATACATGGAAGGAAGGAGAAGACATATGGAAGGAAGGAGGAGGTGGTGAAGGTCGTACTGGAGTATAATTGGACAGGATGGAGTCTGTGCTAGAGGGATCAGCAGTAAGATTTACCTCATTATCAAATTCTGAGAGTATTTCCTTCACACGCTGTATGGCAGTCCAGTCCGTGAAGGATCCCATGCCATCCTTGTAGGACTTGATCAGTAACCAGGAATCCCTCTGCTTGGTACGTGTTACATGGTCCAGAAAGCTGAATGCGTGATAGGCACAAGTGCTGTACAAGTCTCGCTGGAAGACGGCATTGACTACGGTGACCTTGGACCAGGAGATCCTGTGTTTCTTCATGTAGTCCCTGAACAAGTAGTGGACCGGTCTTGCAGATGAATCATAGTATAGGAACTATCCGTCAGCAGCCCTGTACAGAGAGACAGCGTGTGCTCCGGAGCTCAGTAGAAGGACCAGAAGAATACCTTCGTTCCGGCGGAGAGCTTCTCTTGCATTAAATCCTCGCCAGTAACTAACCGACACTGATGAAGGGGGCGTCGGGTCCCCTTAAGTATCTCCCGAATGTCTTTTAAGGACAAGATCCGCACTGCTTTCAGGGAGGGGTGATATGTTCCCACGTACTCAACATCCATCTTGGTCTTGTCTGTGATCTGATGATCGCAACGATTTTAGCCAAATAATATTATTTTAACTAATAACGGTGTTAATATTAGTTATACTAGTAGTGTTAGTATAAATTAGGCAACCACTATGCTTGCCGTCAGTATATACCTGCCGTCAGTATATACATGCCGTTAGTATATACCTGGAGGATATAGCATGGATGACAGTATGTAGTTAGTATGGAATTATATGATAGTGTAAGAAAGTGATCTGGTGAGAATGATTAGTACTAAAGATTGTGAGTTGTAATTAGTGTTAAGTAATGATAATGAGCTCGAACTGTTCATTGTGTTAAGTAATGAAAAAATAGTGAGCTAGTGATAGTGTTAAGAAGTTATGATTGGTGTTATGAAGTTATGATTAGTGTTAAATGGTGATGATTTGTGATTGTGTTAAGTAATGGAGATAGTGAGCTAGTAATAGTGTAAAGTAATGAGTTATGATATTATTAAGTAATGCAGATAGTGAACCTGTGATAGTGTTAATAAGTGGTGATAAATTAGTGATAGTGCTATGTGGTGAAAATAGTGAAGCGGTAATAGTGTTAAATAACAATGATAAATGGTGAGAGTGCTAAATAGTAAAGATAGTGAACTAGTCACGCTTGACAGACAGTAAAGCTAATAGTTTTGGGTAAAATTATTTATGGTAAAAGAGAGAGTGATCTGTTGATAGTAGTAAGAAGTGAAGATAATGAGTTTTTAACAGTGTAATGAAGATATGTGACCTTTTGACAGTGTAATGAAGATATGTGACCTTTTGATAGTGTAATGAAGATATGTGATCTTTTGACAGTGTAATGAAGATATGTGAACTTTTGATAGTGTAATGAAGATATGTGAACTTTTGACAGTGTAATGAAGATATGTGAACTTTTGACAGTGTAATGAAGATATGTGAACTTTTGATAGTGTAATGAAGATACGTGATCTTTTGATAGTGTAATGAAGATATGTGAACTTTTGACAGTGTAATGAAGATATGTGAACTTTTGATA
Organism: Cherax destructor; assembly: GCA_009830355.1. Lineage (NCBI taxonomy): Eukaryota > Metazoa > Arthropoda > Malacostraca > Decapoda > Parastacidae > Cherax > Cherax destructor. Next base: position 24,456 of record WNWK01006786.1, read on the forward strand.
GTGTAATGAAGATATGTGATCTTTTAACAGTGTAATGAAGATATGTGATCTTTTAACAGTGTAATGAAGATATGTAATCTTTTGATAGTGTAATGAAGATATGTGAGCTTTTGATAGTGTAATGAAGATATGTGATCTTTTAACAGTGTAATGAAGATAGTAAGCTTGACAGTGTGAAGATATGATCTTTTAACAGTGTAATGAAGATATGTGATCTTTTAACAGTGTAATGAAGATATGTGATCTTATGATAGTGTAATGAAGATATGTGATCTTTTAACAGTGTAATGAAGATATGTAATCTTTTGATAGTGTAATGAAGATATGTGATCTTTTAACAGTGTAATGAAGATATGTGATCTTTTAACAGTGTAATGAAGATATGTGATCTTTTGATAGTGTAATGAAGATATGTGATCTTTTAACAGTGTAATGAAGATATGTGATCTTTTAACAGTGTAATGAAGATATGTGATCTTTTGATAGTGTAATGAAGATATGTGATCTTTTGACAGTGTAATGAAGATATGTGATCTTTTAACAGTGTAATGAAGATATGTGATCTTTTGACAGTGTAATGAAGATATGTGATCTTTTAACAGTGTAATGAAGATATGTGATCTTTTAACAGTGTAATGAAGATATGTGATCTTTTAACAGTGTAATGAAGATATGTGATCTTGTAACAGTGTAATGAAGATATGTGATCTTTTGATAGTGTAATGAAGATATGTGATCTTTTGACAGTGTAATGAAGATATGTGATCTTTTAACAGTGTAATGAAGATATGTGATCTTTTAACAGTGTAATGAAGATATGTAATCTTTTGACAGTGTAATGAAGATATGTGATCTTTTGACAGTGTAATGAAGATATGTGATCTTTTGATAGTGTAATGAAGATATGTGATCTTTTAACAGTGTAATGAAGATATGTGATCTTTTAACAGTGTAATGAAGATATGTGATCTTTTGATAGTGTAATGAAGATATGTGATCTTTTGACAGTGTAATGAAGATATGTGATCTTTTAACATAGATGCTAATAGAAGATATGTGATCTTTTGACAGTGTAATGAAGATATGTGATCTTTTAACAGTGTAATGAAGATATGTGATCTTTTAACAGTGTAATGAAGATATGTGATCTTTTAACAGTGTAATGAAGATATGTGATCTTTAACAGTGTAATGAAGATATGTGATCTTTGATAGTGTAATGAAGATATGTGATCTTTTGAACAGTGTAATGAAGATATGTGATCTTTAACAGTGTAATGAAGATATGTGATCTTTAACAGTGTAATGAAGATATGTAATCTTTTGACAGTGTAATGAAGATATGTGATCTTTTGACAGTGTAATGAAGATATGTGATCTTTTGATAGTGTAATGAAGATATGTGATCTTTTACAGTGTAATGAAGATATGATCTGAATTATGAATATTGACTTTAGTGTAATGAAGATATGTGATCTTTTGAACAGTGTAATGAAGATATGTGATCTTTTGAAGTGTAATGAAGATATGTGATCTTTTGACAGTGTAATGAAGATATGTGATCTTTGACAGATGTAATGAAGATATGTGAACTTTCTGTAATGAAGTAAGGATCTTTTGACAGTGTAATGAAGATATGTGACTTTGAAATGTAATGAAGATATGTGACTTTTGCAGTAGTAATGAAGATAGTGATTACAGTGTAATGAAGATATAGTTGATTTGAAGATTAAGACTGAATATGATCTTAGCTAGTGGTAAATAAATAGTGAACTTACGTGATATGAAGAAAAGGATTAATGAAATTGATTGTGAAGATAATACTTTGAAATGCTTTCAGTGAAAATAAATAGTATCATAGTAAGGGTAACATGAAGACAGTAAATAGAGTTGCATTGTAAATATGATAGAATGTCTTAGGCAGATAAATTACTTCATGTAAGGCGTAAATGAGGAGACATATGAGATAGGGAAAATGTGTATTAACAAGGGGGATATAAATAAGGTCTTGAGGATATCTCTCCAAGAGAGAACCCGCAATAATGGATTCAAGTTAGATAAGCTTAGATTTAGAAAGGATATAAGAAAGTATTGGTTTGGAAATAGGGTAGTTGATGAGTGGAACAGTCTGCCTAGTAGGGTTATTGAAGCTAGGACCTTGGGTAGTTTCAAATTTAGGTTGGATAAATTCATGAGTGAGAGGGGTTGGATTTGCCTAGTATGGGTCAACAGGCCTGCTGCAGTGTTCCTCCTGTCTTATGTTCTTAATATTTAGGAAGAGATACTTCTGAGTACCTCGCTAGAACATTCGAGTACCCCAGAGCAGGACATTTAAACGGACAAACACCACATTCTATTCCTTTCTTTTATTATTTAAAAAGGTTACACAGAATAATAGCAATCCATGTATCCAACAAGAAACGTATTTTCTCAAGCCACATGACCTGTTATAAACGACTAGAAAAAGCTTGAGGCTGGCTATTATATCTTATAATTTCATACTTGACATCTCAGAAACCCTCCTACCTCATATGGGGAGTAGGGGGATGGTGGTAGGGTGGGGTTGGCACCCACCACTGATCACACTCTAAGGGTAAACGTGGACTGTGACACATCCGGAATCGACCCCATGCCTAGCCCTTGTAGAGGCAGGGTAGGTGCCTGAGCCAGAGCTTGCTTTCACCTGCGGCTCACAAGACTGCTATTCCCATTAGCTCCCCTGGGGCAGGGAAGATGGCAGACCACAGATGGGCCTAGCTTCTCCCTACGAGCCCGTGAGGGCGGGGAATGTGGCTAGGCCTGGGGACCGTTGGTTCCACAGATGAGGAGGTCCCACGTACCTCCTCCCATGGCAGACATTAGTCTGAGATACTCCCGAGAAAGGGAGCCAAGGCCGGGCCACCACTTGGACAAGGCCCGGGCCGGGAGAGTCCCGGCGAATCAACAAGAAGAAGGTGACACATCTGCACTACGCTACTCTGAGAACTCTCTCCTTGCTTTAGTTGCTCTCTTGCAACATTGCAAAGCTCCTGATGACGCACTGAGAAGTGTGAAAGTAATTGAGCTAAAGATTTCTACCCCCGTGGATTGTCTTGCATAGTTAAGATCGTCAGTGGGGAGAAATAAATGGGATTAGGTCTGGGGCTTCAAATAAGGTTTGAGCTAAAGAAGGAGTAGCAATAATGTTGAAGGATAAGTCATGGCAAGAAAAGAGGGAATATAAATCTATCAATTCAAGGATTATGTGGTGTAAAATAAGGGTTGGATGTGAAAAGTGGGTTATAGTAAGTGTTTATGAACCTGGAGAAGAGAGAAGTGTAGAGGAGAGAGAAGAGATTTTGGAAAATGTTGAGTGAGTGCGTGGGGAGTTTTAAATCAAGTGAGAGAGTACTTGTGGTTGGGGATCTTAATGCTAAAGTGGGTAAAAATGTTGTGGAGGGAGTAGTACGTACATTTGGGGTGCCAGGGGTAAATGAAAATGGGGAACCTTTAACTGAGCTATGTGTAGAAAGAGGTTTACCTGGAGTTTACCTGGAGAGAATTCCAGGGGTCAACGCCCCTGCAGCCCGGTCTGTCACCAGGCCTCATGTTGGACCAGAGCCTGATCAACCAGGCTGTTACTGCTGGCCGCACGCAGTCCAACGTACGAACCACAGCCCGGCTGATCAGGTACCGACTTGAGGTGCCTGTCCAGTGCCTGCTTGAAGACAGCCAGGGGTTTGTTGGTAATCCCCCTGATGTATGCTGGGAGGCAGTTGAACAATCTTGGGCCCCTGACACTTATTGTGTTGTCCCTCAACGTGCTAGTGGCACCCCTGCTCTTCATTGGGGGGATGTTACATCGCCTGCCGAGTCTTTCGCTTTCGTAGGGAGTGATTTTTGTGTGCAAGTTTGGTACTAAGCTCTCGAGAATTTTCCATGTGTATATAATAATGTATCTCTCCCGCCTGCGTTCTAGAGAGTACAGGTTTAGGAACTTCAAGTGTTCTCAGTAATTGAGGTGGTTTATCGCACTTATGCGTGCGGTGAAGGTTCTCTGCACATTTTCAAGGTCAGCAATTTCACCCGCCTTGAAAGGTGCAGTTAGTGTGCAGCAATATTCCAGCCTAGATAGAACAAGCGATCTGCAAAGTGTCAACATAGGCTTGGCATCCCTGGTTTTGAAGGTTCTCATTATCCATCCTGTCATTTTTCTAGCAGATGCAATTGCTACGGTGTTATGGTCCTTGAAGGTGAGATCCTCTGACATGATCACTCCTAGGTCTTTGACATTAGTTTTTCGCTCTATTGTGTGGTTTGAATTAGTTTTGTACTCCGATGAGATTTTAATTTCTTCACTTTTTCCGTATCTGAGTAATTGAAATTTCTCATCATTGAACTTCATATTGTTTTCTGCAGCCCATTTAAAGATTTGGTTTATGTCTGCTTGGAGTCTTGCAGTGTCTTCAACGGTGGACACTGTCATACAGATTCGGGTGTCATCTGCAAAGGAAGACACAGCACTGTGGCTTATATCCCTGTCTATGTCCGATATGAAGATGAGGAACAGGATGGGAGCAAGTACTGTGCCTTGTGGAACAGAGCTTTTCACAGTAGCTGCCTCAGACTTTACTCTGTTGATTACTACTCTTTGTGTTCTACTTGTTAGGAAATTATAGATCCATCTACCAACTTGTCCTGTTATTCCTTTATCACGCATTTTGTGTGCTATTTCACCATGGTCACACTTGTCAAAGGCTTTTGCAAAGTCTGTGTATATAACATCTGCATTTTGTTTGTCTTCTAGAGCATCCAGGACCTTGTCGTAGTGGTCCAGTAGTTGGGACAGACAGGAGTTTGGTAATAAGTAATACATATTTTATGAAAAAGAGGATAAATAAGTATTCAAGGTATGATATAGCACGTAATGAAAGTAGTTTGTTAGATTATGTATTGGTGGATAAAAAGTTGATGGGTAGGCTTCAGGATGTACATGTTTATAGAGCGGCAATGGATATATCCGATCATTATTTAGTTGTTGCTACACTTAAGAGTAAGAGGTAGATGGGACAAAAGAAAAATGGCAACAGCTTGGCAACATTTCTGAAACCCACTTAAAAATACAATGTTGATCTCATCGACAAATTGCAAAATATCAACATGTCTAATGATTTTACGCTTGTTAGTTTTGATGTCACTGCGTTGTTGATGACAGTCCCTGTTCCCGACTTGCTATCTTATTTGGAAGAAGAATTTGATGAGTTCTCTTTGTCTTTTGATAAAAATACCAATATTGAATTGATAAGCTTTGCGTAGTTGACTGCAAGATCGAGTTTGAAGGGAAATACTATACTCATAAACAGGAAATGGCAATGGGTAATCCGTTGTCCCCCTTACTGAGCAATTTGTATATGGAATTTTTCGAGGCTAGACTGCTGAAAGATATCCTGCCATGTATTAAATTAAATAATTCATGTTAAGCGCTAAACCTATTTGGGTTATTCAGCGCAATACTTTGTGGAGGTTTGATCCTCCGTCTGCTGGGCGCGAGACAGACACGCTCTCTATTTGTACTCACCTATCCTCCAATTAAAAACTCTCACAGCACACGCGGCTCACCTAGTATTCCCAGAGCACTCTGGAACTTTCAAGAGTTATAAACACAGTAACATAAACTCTTCCCACATGCCCACACAGCCAAATGGTTCAGATATGTGGATGACATTTTGTGTCTTTGGCCAAATGACATGGCTCTGGATACATTTTTACCAAGACTTAACACTATTATTCTCAGGTCTAGTTATAGAATCACATCAAATCTTATGATTACAGGAATTGATCCTGATATCAACCTATTATTAAATGACTTACATGATTCCAACAGCAACTGCAACTATTACACAGCTGATCAAGCAAAGACATTACTCAGAGCCAACAATAACATAACTATCTTCAATTACAATGTTAGATCTTTGAGCAAACATTATGATGACCTCACAGCACTACTCCAATCCCTCCAGACCAATATGTCAATCATCACACTCACTGAGACCTGGCTAAAGCCTGATACTACAGATGTCTATGCCATCCCAGGTTACACAGCCATTCACAACTGTAGGACAGATCAGCGAGGGGGTGGAATAGCTATATATTACTCAGATCAACTTGAATGTATCAATAACTCTTGCATAAGGGATGAGCATGGAGAATATATTATAGCTAAATTTAAATAAAAAAAACCTGCAAAAACCCCTCACAGTGATAAACATCTACAGATTACCACAGTCAAACATTCACCATTTTAGTGAAAAAGTAGGAAACCTGATAACTGATGCAAACATGAACAAAGACCATTTGCTGCTCACAGGAGATTTCAATATAAATCTCCTACATGACCAGGACCCACAAGTAACAGAATTCACAAACACTATGAGCAACTGCTTGTTACTACCAACAATATCAAAACCTACAAGAATCTCCGAGACTAGTATCTCATTACTAGATCACATCTGGACTAATACTATATCCCCTCTAAAATCAGGCATAATCACAAATAACACCACAGACCACTATCAGACCTTTCTCATAACTAACCTTGGTAAATTGCCCCTAGATATTACAAAAGTTACCTTCAGACTACATAACGAGTCAGCTGTAAATAACTTTATAACAGCTATGATTAACATTGACTGGCATAATGAGTTAGAAACATATTCAGATACTAATGAATGCATCAAGAATTTCCTTAACAAAACCCACCACCTCTATAACAAACATTGCCCTAAAAAAAACTAAACAGATAAAAGCTAAGAGACTTAACAATCCCTGGCTAACACCCAGCATCCTTAAATCCATTAACAAAAGGCACCAATATGAAAAACAATACAGAAGAGGTCTAATAACCAGAGAACAATCCAAACGCTACTCATCAATCCTTACCAGCCTGATAAGAAGATAAAAAAAATTGTATTATGAGAACAGATTCCAGAACATAAAAGGTGATATGAAAAAGACCTGGAAGACCCTATCTGCAATTCTAAGAAATAATAAGATAGCGAAAAACAACACCATCAAATTATCTAAAGCAGATGAACCCCTACTCTCACCTACTGAGACAGCAAACAGACTTAATGTTTTCTTCTCCACCATAGGAAAGAATCTAGCGAGTAAAATCCCAAGCTCAAACACCCGTCCAACAGACTACCTCACAAACACCTACCCTAATACGCTATTCCTAGCTCCTACCAACCCAACTGAAGTCTCGCTCATAATCAACACCCTTAAAAACAAGGCAGGAGACATAAACAGCTTACCAACTTTTATGTACAAAAAAGCTTCACAGGTACTGTCACCAATTATAGCAACACTATTCAATAAATCCATTGAAGCCTCTACCTTCCCATCAATTCTTAAAATAGCTAGGGTCACCCCGATCCACAAAGGAGGTGATCAAACAGACCTGAATAATTATAGACCAATTTCTAATTTACCATTGCTTTCTAAAATCTTCGAAAAATTAATTCATAAGCAAATCTATTCCTACCTCGTCTCACACAATGTACTCAACCCCTGTCAATTTGGATTCAGGACCAACAAGAGCACAAACGATGCTATTATGCACATGTTGGAGTTAATATATACCGCACTTGAGAAGAAAGAAGTCCCACTGGGAATCTTCATTGATCTACGCAAATCTTTTGATACAGTCGACCATGATTTACTGCTCACAAAATTAGCACATTATGGTATAAGGGGGCACCCACTCAGTTGAGTGGGTGCCCCCTTACCAACAGAAGCCAATACGTGTACACAAATGGAGCGAACTCTTCCACACAACAAATTACAGTCGGAGTCCCTCAAGGAAGTGTCCTGGGGCCACTCCTATTCCTCATTTACATAAATGACCTACCGAATGCATCACAACTACTTAAACCCATTTTATTTGCAGATGACACAACATATGTCTTCTCTCACCCAAATCCAGTTATACTGGCCAACACTGTTAATGCCGAATTACAGAAAATATCAACATGGATGACGACTAACAAGCTTACTCTCAATACTGACAACACCTACTTCATACAGTTTGGAAGCAAAGCCACAAATGTTCCACTTTACATAACGCTCAATGGTTCACCCATCACAAGACTCACAGAGGGAAAATTCCTAGGAATCCACCTTGACAGTAGCCTTATTCCAAACACACATACAACAAATTTCCAAGAAAATATCGAAGACAGTAGGCATATTATCAAAGATACGCTATTATGTGCCACAATCAGCTCTCCTTGCACTATATCATTCACTTATCTACCCGTATCTCACCTATGGAATCTGTGCATGGGGATCAACAACATTAAATCACCTTAGACCACTCATAACACAACAAAAGGCCGCAGTCAGAATGATAACAAATTCCCACTCTAGACAGCATACTCCACCTATATTCAAAAGTCTAAAACTACTCACCGTAAAGAACATTCATACTTACTCTTGTGCCTACTACATATATAAAACTTTACACTCTAATATAAACCCTCCGCTCAAAATTCTCCTCACCAACTTTAATAGGACCCATGACCACAACATGGGTCATATCAACCTATGTAAATATTCTATGCACATAAAGGGCCCCAGAATCTGGAATTCATTACCAGTAAATATTAAGATAATCTTGTCTGAAAATTAATTTAAGACTCAACTCAAAAACCACCTACTCACCCAACACTAAATGATTATACTATAAACTACTTTGAAAAATGCTCATTATTACTTTCCTATACGATAATCTCATTTTTTAATAATATGTTATTATTATGTTACCCCCTACTCAATCAAAACTAAATACTCATATTATAATTTAATGTCAAAAATGCTCAATGTTATTTTCCTTAAGATAATCTCAATTCCATATTACCATTCGAGAATCTAAACACCTGTAACAATCTAATATCATCATATAATAATTTAAACAGTAAAATTTAATCATATTGTAATTTTGAAAACAATTTTAAACTAGAATAAACTCAATAAATTTCTCTAATATTAAGTACATAGTCTTTAAGTTACTAGATTAAGCTGCCCCTAATGCCATGGCATGTCAGTGGCTCTCCTTGCACTCAATTTACATTGTAACTACCAATACCTATGTAATCTGCAATCTGCAATGAAATAAAATTTACTTTACTTTACTTTACTTTATTAAATTCACCGTGGAGAAAGAGGTGGACTGTAAACTTCCATTCTTAGATGTGTTGATACACCGGGTTGATAGAAAGTTTAAGTTTGCAGTATATAGGAAGACCACCAATGTGTGTTCATACATTCACTACTATTCCAACCATGAGATTAAAGTCAAAAGGAGTGTATTTCTTACTATGTTTTTGAGAGCCTATAGAGTGTGCAGTCCGGAGTTCCTAGATGAAGAAATTAGGAAAATATTTGACATTGGCAGGAAACTGCGGTATCCTAAGGTGTTTGTGGAATCTGCCTTGATGGTAGATAAGACAACTTATTATGGAACATAACCTAGGATAACACCTCAGACCAAGAATGTGTTGGTCCTCCCATATAACGAGAATTTATCTATCCTGCCGAATGCTCTTAGAAGATTTAATATACAAGTAGTATTTAAAAATTCACGGACTGTTAGAAGCATTCTGATAAAGAATGCACCCAACAACGTGTTGGTGGTGTCTACAGAGTTGGTTGCAATGGTTGCAGTCTCTCCTATTTGGGACAAACTGGAAAATCATTGGAGGCGAGAATGTCCCAGCACCGTTATTCGATACGTATAGCACAGGAGTCGAACGCGATTTTCAACCATATTAGAGCTTATAATAACCCAGCAAATTGGCAGGAAGCAAGAGTCATTTTCCCTTGTTCCTCTTGGCTTGAAAGGAATATTGTAGAATCGGCAATTATTAAGCATGATAGACAGGCTTTATACAATATCAGTGACGGGCTGTTCAAATTAGATGCGTATTTAGTTGAGGCAATAGTACGCAGTTTAAAATTGGGCTCTTATACGAATGCATCAGACTGCCTTAAATATAATGCCGCACCAAGGAATTAGGGCATATATAATTTTTTTTCCTGCAGTTTCTGAAGGTTGAACCAGAGTTTGCCTCAGAATTATGTGGGATGAATATCTGTGAATGCGTTTATCTATTTTTAATGAGGCATCCCCCATATACGGGACTGTTTTCTCTCGTAACTTAAAGAGACACGTGTGTATGTGTGTGTGTGTGTGTGAAAAGGGGCAAAGGCCCATTCAAAAAACACTTGAGCAGAGCCCCCTACTCAGAAAAAGGAGCCATACAAAAGAAAAGTACACTACTTGCTTCACTGTAAACACTTGGTCTACACACCCCCTACCCTTCCTAAAGCCTCCTTGTTCATCTGCTATCCTGCTCTCCGTCTTACTCTTAACTGTTTCAACAATAACTCTACCATACACTTTACTTCTTTTACCCCAGATGTTTATTTCCCTTAATTCTTGCACTATTCTTTATTACCCATTCCTTCATACAAAGGAACTATGCAGGCGCTCTACCAAACCCTAAATATCTTTACCTTTTCATACAGTTATTGAACAAATGGAACAGTCATCCTAAAACTGTTTCCCCACTATTTTTTTTATAATTTCTGTCTTGTTGCCATCAATCCCAGCTGCTTTACCCTCTTTCACTCTTCTCTCAGCCTTATGCACCTCCCACACACTCACACCTGTTCTTCTCTCACTCTCACAAGGTGCTGTATCTCCCTCCTCACTCTCACAAGGTGCTGTATCTCCCTCCTCACTCTCACAAGGTGCTGTATCTCCCTCCTCACTCCGACAAGGTGCTGTATCTCCCTCCTTCCCATCTTAATCAATACATTAAAAAATGAATAAAAATAACTAATGACTGAACACGTTAAAATTTAAAAAATCATTTAATTAACAAGAAAAATACACTTATGAGAATGTCTGCCATCCAGCCTTCCCACCAGAAATGCTAGACACAGATATACTAGTTATATTCCAGAAGGAGAATGTAGAATATAACTTTGGTATATCTGTGTCTAGCATTAGGAATAATATTAGGAGAGAAGTAAATAATGAAAATGATTGTTATAGGAATGCAGTTAGAAGTCTGAGTAGATCTATAACCCACTATGATAACATGAACGTAAATAAGTATGTTTATTGAGCAACTTGCAATGTGAACTGACTGATGTTGTAGTGGCCAGGCTTAGGCTTGGCTACAAGTACTTCTGGCAGTTTGGGAGACACAGATGATGATCAAACTAAATGCAAATTATGTGATCAGGCATATGGTCACTGTCTTGAACACTATGTGCTTAATTGTCCACTTATTGAGGAATACAGAGATAGACAGTATAATAATCTATGTGACATGTCAAGATATCTTATCAATGAAAATAGGATACCAGATATATTAAGCAAATTCCCTAAATTTGCTTGTAACAGATAAGTGAACTGTAGATATAAATCCATATGTGCAATTGTTAACCCTTTTGGGGCCTAGTTCCTAGGCCTTTTGTGTATCCATATGCTCTTGCGCTACCGTCCACAGGATGGATTTGGGGTGCACTATAAACTAGCCACTTCAATGGCAAAATCTAATTCACCAGCCTTCCCACCAGCCTTCCCACCTGGCTTCCCACCTGGCTTCCCACCTGGCTTCCCACCTGGCTTCCCACCAGCCTTCCCACCTGGCTTCCCACCTGGATTCCCACCAGCCTTCCCACCTGGCTTTCCACCTGGCTTCCCACCAGCCTTCCCAACTGGCTTCCCATCTGGCTTCCCAACAGCCTTCCCACCTGGCTTCCCATCTGGCTTCCCAACAGCCTTCCCACCTGGCTTCCCACCTGGCTTCCCATTTGGCTTCCCACCAGCCTTCCCACCTGGCTTCCCACCTGGCTTCCCACCAGCCTTCCCACCTGGCTTCCCACCTGGCTTCCCACCAGCCTTCCCACCTGGCTTCCCATCTGGCTTCCCAACAGCCTTCCCACCTGGCTTCCCATCTGGCTTCCCAACAGCCTTCCCACCTGGCTTCCCATCTGGCTTCCCACCAGCCTTCCCACCTGGCTTCCCACCAGCCTTCCTACCAGGCTTCCCACCAGCCTTCCCACCACCCTTCCTACCAGGCTTCCCACCACCCTTCCTACCAGGCTTCCCACCAGCCTTCCTACCAGCCTTCCTACCAGGCTTCCCACCACCCTTCCTACCTGGCTTCCCACCACCCTTCCTACCAGGCTTCCCACCAGCCTTCCCACCAGCCTTCCACCTGCTTCCACCACCTTCCACCAGGCTTCCCACCAGGCTTCCCACCAGCCTTCCACCGCTTCCACCACCCTTCCTACCAGGCTTCCAGCCTTCCACCACCCTTCCTACCAGGCTTCCCACCAGCCTTCCCACCAGCCTTCCCACCTGGCTTCCCACCAGCCTTCCCACCTGACTTCCCACCAGCCTTCCCACCTGGCTTCCCACCTGGCTTCCCACCACCCTTCCTACAAGACTTCCCACCAGCCTTCCCACCACCCTTCCTACCAGGCTTCCCACCACCCTTCCCACCAGACTTCCCACCAGCCTTCCCACCACCCTTCCTACCAGGCTTCCCACCAGCCTTCCCACCACCCTTCCCCCAGGCTTCCCACCAGCCTTCCCACCAGCTTTACTACCACCCTTCCTACCAGGCTTCCCACCACCCTTCCTACCAGGCTTCCCACCACCCTTCCCACCAGACTTCCCACCAGCCTTCCTACCAGCCTTCCTACCAGGCTTCCCACCAGCCTTTCACCTGCCTTCCCACCAGCCTTCCCACCACCCTTCCTACCAGGCTTCCCACCAGCCTTCCCACCAGGCTTCCCACCAGCCTTTTCACCAGCCTTCCCAACAGCCTTCCCACCTGGCTTCCCACCAGCCTTCCCACCTCCCTTCCTACCAGGATTCCCACCAGCCTTCCCACCAGGCTTCCCACCAGGCTTCCCACCAGCCTTCCCACCTGGCTTCCCACCAGCCTTCCCACCACCCTTCCTACCAGGCTTCCCACCAGCCTTCTCACAACCCTTCCTACCAGGCTTTCCACCAACCTTCCCACCTGGCTTCCCACCAGCCTTCCCACCACCCTTCCTACCAGGCTTCCCACCAGCCTTCCCACCTGGATTCCCACCAGCCTTCCCACCACCCTTCCTACCAGGATTCCCACCAGCCTTCCCACCAGGCTTCCCACCAGGCTTCCCACCAGCCTTCCCACCTGGCTTCCCACCAGCCTTCCCACCACCCTTCCTACCAGGCTTCCCACCAGCCTTCCCACCAGCCTTCCCACCAGCCTTCCTACCAGGCTTCCCACCACCCTTCCTACCAGCTTTCCCACCAGCCTTCCCACCAGCCTTCCTACCAGCCTTCCCACCACCCTTCCTACCAGCCTTCCCACCAGCCTTCCCACCACCCTTCCTACCACCCTTCCTACCAGCCTTCCCACCACCCTTCCTACCAGCCTTCCCACCAGCCTTCCCACCACCCTTCCTACCACCCTTCCTACCAGCCTTCCCACCAGCCTTCCCACCAGAAAGCTTTCTTGGTGTTGACCCCTACTGAAATCTCTTGTAATAAGTTGCCAGGTGAATTATTTATAGTGTACATATGGAAAAAAGAGTGTTCAGTCTAGTATGTATAAAATACTCATAAAGATATTTTTTTATTTTTATTATATACAATAAATTTCATTTTTTTATAAATAAAGTGTTGTTTTGGACTGTAAATATTTAACGTCTGTCTATCACTCTAAAATTTAGAGTGATAGACAGGCGTTAAAGATTTATAATAGTTGTAAAATTGGAAAGACTTTATGAAAAGTTAAAGAAATTCTATGTAAGATCAAGTTTTATATGAGGTCAGATGGTGCCTTGCTTACTCTAAAATATAATTAGAGAATTATCACTGCTGTTTTTATTACTTAAATCATCAGAAGTAGCTATGATTACATTTTTCTCTAATAACACACAATTTATATTGTGTGATTTTATAATATGAACAAAGGGCAAAAATACTTTGTGATTATTAGATTATTTACAAGTAAAAATTTCTATGTACAAATTAAACATGCCTGAGCAAATAAAAATAATTTTAAGTTATTTTCAACCAGAAAAACATCCTGCATTGCTTGGTTATTTACCGTCCTTCATTATTTACCTTCAGCCTGGCCTGGTGGCTAAAGCTCTTGCTTCACACGGCGAGGGTCCGGGTTCGATTCCCAGCGAGGGTAGAAACATTGGGCGTGTTTCTTTACACTGGTTTTTTATGCTACCCATCAGTAAAATGGGTACCTGGGTGTTAGTCAACTGGAGTGGGTCGCATCCTGGGACAAAAACTACCTAATTTGCCCGAAATGCTCTGCATAAAAGCGGCTTTCTATATAGTAGTATGTCATTGATGTCAGCTTGGCCTGTATACCTTGTACATGTACTTGTAATATATATTTATGTTATTTTTATTATTATTATTATTATTATTATTATTATTATTATTATTATTATTATTATTATTTGGTTAGACTACAGGTGTCCCGTGGCTCAACTGGTAACGCTCTCGCTTCATACACTGAGTGTCCGTGGCTCATTCCCCGGACACCTGTTGTCCACGAGATCGACTTGATCACACCTGTGCACCACACACACTCCCAGTATTGTAATCCCTGCGATCCCCGTTGGGGAGGGGAACCTTTACTTCGTTTGTGTAGCATCACCACCATGATGCAATTCTCTAACAGGGTTAAGATCAAGCCTGCTAGTGGAGTAATAAATGACTCTACTAAGCTAGCACTTGCGTCTGCTGTCAGCAGTAATCTGCAAGTCAAATTCACTGCTATCCTAACACTCAAGTCGGCCTTCAATGTCGCCTGCATCGACGACAACGAGGCTGAGAAACTTCTTACCACCACTGCTACGACCAAGCTTCAAGACCGTCGATTCCAAGTCTGGACTTCCCCAGCAATGAGGGCCAAGAGGACTGTGTTCCTCAAACGCCTTAACTCACTCATTACTGCTCAAGACACTGCTGAAATCAAGTCATCCATAGAGGACCTGAACCCATGGGCAAAGGTCGACTCCATTCTAAAAATACCCACTGCTCCGTCCATGTTGAAGGTCACCTTCAATGACGTCACCATGGCGGAAAAAGCGCTAGATGAGGGACTAGCAGTTCACTACTTCCACATCAACCCAGCCTTCATAGAAGCAGAAAGATACACAATTGTTCCACAATGCTACAATTGTTTCTCCTACCTACATACCACCAAGGACTGCACCAACAAGGACAATAAGTTTTGCACAAACTGTGGTACTGAGCGCCACGATTACAAGTCCTGCTCCACCACTACTCAACCCAAGTGTCTCAACTGCAAGACCGAGCACCATACACTGGCTGCTCGGTGTCCAACACGACGTGAGGTACTCAAGAAAATACAAGAAGCAAACCAGAAAAAGTCACAACAAAAGTCCCCCACCTACGCTGCTATCGCCAAGATCCAGGCAGACACCACGAAGATTCTTAAAGCCACACTACCATCTACCAACACAGTCGTCACACCACCAACAATGGACACCACCAAAATCCAGTACTGCATGATATAATAATAATAATAATAATAATATAATATAATATTTTTATTTCGATGCATGTTACAAGTGTACATTGTTATTGGTAGTTAAAATTATAAGACTGTAATGCAAGGAGAACCACTGGCATGCCATGGCATAAGGGGCAGCTATATGCCCACATGGCGAATCCAGGCTCGTTCAACACTGTCATCAACGAGATCTTTGAATTAAACAACATGCCCAAGTTCAACTTCCCAGACTCACCACCATCAGCTGATATTATCAAATGCACCAGCACTCCTCTGAACATCACAACGCCTGCTTAACCACCACCACCACCACCACCCCACCACCACCACCACCACCTCCACCACCACCTCAAGCTCCTCCCTCCGCCATGGAGATGGACCAATCAGCGACAGCGTCGACACCACCAGCTCCACCAATCACAGCTACTGCCGTAGTAACTCCTGTATCTCCACCAATCAAGAAAACGAAAATAACTCCAGAAGAAACATCTCACCACATAACATTCAATGGTGTAGATTTCTACACAGATGATGAAAATGGAGACGACCTACACTTAATTGAACTACACTCACGGCTGCTCAATGGAAAAGTCAAATACGTTAATATACCAATACCTGATGAAGAAACCGGACGAACAATATCGACACTTGCTGACGTACTGAGGGGAGTTTCTGCTGCAATAAAATAATAATACTTTATTGAGACATGGTACAATGATACATGGTAGACAAGATATAGTTCTTAATGAGATGTACATGCCAAAAGCCCCTAATATACTGTGCATTGCGGGCACAAAATTTTAACTCCAGAGTCTGCATTGAAGTCATGGACAATGCCTCGTTCAAGAAGCTAACAAACGGTTCCTATCAATAGCAACACTCCAGTAAAGCCACGACATAATCAAGCACCTCACCATCTAACAACTACCATATAGCAAGCCACCCTCCCTTGACAACCCAAGCCAGCCGCCAGCCTTGACACCAGCCAGCACTTCTCAGCAGTGATGCAGCCAGCCTCCACATCGCCTGCAAGTTCCTGATCTCCAGCTCCTGTCCCCTATAGCTCCGCAGCTGGGTTAAGCCCTGGCACTTTCTCTACGACTCAAGACCTTCCTCTCACCGACTACTCTTCAGCTGTCCACACTTCCCCGCTCACCCACTTGTTGGTCTTACCTAGAATGATTCGATTCGATTCGATTCGACCTGTTGTCCCTGTTCACCTAGCAGTAAGTAGGTGCCTGGTAGATGGTTGACTGTTGCGGGTCGCATCCTGGGGACAAGACTGAAGGACCCCAGTAGAAGTAAGACAGTCCTTAATGACGCACAGACTTTCTTGAGTAGTCCTGGGTGGCTAATCCTCCACCGGATTAAAAGCCTAACAAATCTTATCATATATTTCATTGTTTTTAAGGAATCACATTTTTAAATTTATATAATCGATAAAGCCAAAAAAATATATTTCAGTATCAGCAATAAAAAAATTGAAACGCGAACAGAAAACAGAGACTATTTGAATGCTAAAGTGATTACCTGAATGTAAATATTATTTACTGACATTTTGCATTGGTATAATTGGACCATTATGAGTGTGAGACTTATGCTAATTGATGGAAAGGTATGGGTAGGTTGGTTAGGTTAGGTAAAGCAAGGTTAGATTAGGTTAGGTTTAAGTATGGCAAATTGAGTTTAGGTCAAGTTGAATATGTATATATATATATATATATATATATATATATATATATATATATATATATATATATATATATTATTGTAACCACGAACAAGTGGTATTGATGAATAACAACACTGTGACTAGCCAAGGACTCGAACCCATGTTGTTTTGGCCCGCCTCATGGTGAGCGAAAACCACATGACGCTCTAACGCACAGGACCACCAAATCCTACAAGAATCACGCACCCAGCAGAGCTAGGTGTTTTACAGTGATCCGAGGACATACGGTGGTGTGGACGCCTCTCAGCTAATTTCATTCTACTCCCTGTTTGGTGTACTAGCCTCACCAAGCAGTATTTTATATTATTGTAACCACGAACGAGTGGTATTGATGAATAAGAACACTGCCACTAGCCAAGGACTCGAAACCATGTTGTTTTAGCCCACCTCATGGTGAGCGAAACCACATGACGCTCTAACCCACCATGAGGCGGGCCAAAACAACATGGGTTCAAGTCCTTGGCTAGTCGCTCACTAAAGCCTATTTGATGCTGAAGCCTAGAGCTGTCAGAAGCAACTGTGCTTCATTTTTCCAACCTTCCTAGGACAATTCCTGCCTCTTCTACCTTCCACCATGGACTGATACACTCTCTTGGTCATCCATTTCTCCTCTGCCTCCCTAAATATACAGTCAACTTTAAAAAAAACTTTATCTTTGTTCTCTTAATTATCTTTTCAGTAAGCCCACACTACCTTCTAATTTCTAACATGCCCACTCCTAAATATCTGAGTAAATTTACTTTCTTCAACTCCCTACTATCAATCTGAAATCCAGTCTTTCACTGCTTTTTATTCTCATTTCATTGCTCTCTTCTATGTTCAGTTTTTTTTTTTTACAAGTCCACCCAAATTCTCCAAGAACCTTCGTAGCTTCTAGGTAGAACCTCACAAGGAACTATGATGTCGGCAAAGAGCATCAGTGATACCTTCACCTCTCAGTCCCACACCTCACCTCAACTCCCTAACATTCACTTCCTTTAAAACCCAATTTATAAACACAACAAGCCCTGCATAAAATTCTTTACTGATTTAAGTAAGCTACTCTATAATCCATACATTTGTAACATTTGTTGCAATTCTAAACTGTAAAACTATCCACTTTTTCAGACACACTCACTCACTCATGGATTTGTCTGACACAGCAAAACAACAGTACAGAGGACATCTTGCACAACTTCATTGTTCATGTACTAGTTATGAGTGAGAGGGACCTGTGTAGCATGAACCAGTAGGCTCGCTACAGTGCTCTTCAAATTCTACGCTCTTACTTCTACTAGTATTCCCCGCCTCCTGCTACGTCACTGAAACCTTCTAGCCTCACCTTCATCAGTATTAAAGACTCAATTTTTATACTTCAGCTTCATATTGTTCCAGACTATGGAGTTCAACACTTCTTTTTCAGGCTGAGAGACTGACCACCTCAAAAAGCATTTCTCCAATGTTGATTAACTGATTACATCATATTTACTTCGCTACTACGCCGGCTGCCTCTGTATTTGACTGAAGAAGCCCACTGTGTAAGCGAAACGTTTCAATCAGCAATAAAGATACTCAACTGTTTCACGTGTCTTATTCATCAGCTTGTGGTTATTATATATAATTTTCTACATACTGGAGAATTAATGATCAACGTCTGTTTGTGTTATTATATTTGATAGTAATTTTCTCATTAAAGTATTGAAGATCTTATGGGAGGTGTGAGAGACTATCATTATATCAAGATCTTATGGGAGGTGTGAGCAACTATCATTATATCAAGATCTTATGGGAGGTGTGAGACACTATCATTATATCAAGATCTTATGGGAGGTGTCAGCAACTATCATTATATCAAGATCTTATGGGAGGTGTGAGCAACTATCATTATATCAAGATCTTATGGGAGGTGTGAGAAACTATCATTATATCAAGATCTTATCGGAGGTGTGAGAAACTATCATTATATCAAGAACTTATGGGAGGTGTGAGAGACTATCATTATATCAAGATCTTATGGGAGGTGTGAGCAACTATCATTATATCAAGAACTTATGGGAGGTGTGAGCAACTATCATTATATCAAGATCTTATGGGAGGTGTGAGACACTATCATTATATCAAGATCTTATGGGAGGTGTGAGACACTATCATTATATCAAGATCTTATGGGAGGTGTGATAAACTATCATTATATCAAGATCTTATGGGAGGTGTGAGCAACTATCATTATATCAAGATCTTATGGGAGGTGTGAGACACTATCATTATATCAAGATCTTATGGGAGGTGTCAGCAACTATCATTATATCAAGATCTTATGGGAGGTGTGAGCAACTATCATTATATCAAGATCTTATGGGAGGTGTGAGCAACTATCATTATATCAAGATCTTATGGGAGGTGTCAGCAACTATCATTATATCAAGATCTTATGGGAGGTGTGAGCAACTATCATTATATCAAGATCTTATGGGAGGTGTCAGCAACTATCATTATATCAAGATCTTATGGGAGGTGTGAGCAACTATCATTATATCAAGATCTTATGGGAGGTGTGAGAAACTATCATTATATCAAGATCTTATCGGAGGTGTGAGCAACTATCATTATATCAAGATCTTATGGGAGGTGTGAGAAACTATCATTATATCAAGATCTTATCGGAGGTGTGAGCAACTATCATTATATCAAGAACTTATGGGAGGTGTGAGAGACTATCATTATATCAAGATCTTATGGGAGGTGTGAGAAACTATCATTATATCAAGATCTTATCGGAGGTGTGAGCAACTATCATTATATCAAGAACTTATGGGAGGTGTGAGAGACTATCATTATATCAAGATCTTATGGGAGGTGTGAGCAACTATCATTATATCAAGATCGGAGGTGTGAGCAACTATCATTATATCAAGAACTTATGGGAGGTGTGAGAGACTATCATTATATGGAACAACCATTAAGTTTGTGGTCATAATACTCCATGCAAGGTTCCGTTTTATACAATGATTTATTTCTCTCTAAGAAACTCTTTGTCAAAGAACATTCGTGGATTTTGTGAGAGATTCAACTCACAAAATATGAGGAGCAGTTGTAGTACCTTTGTGGAACAGTTGTAGTACCTTTGTGGAGTAGCTGCAGTAACCTGGTGCAGCAACTGTAGTACCTTTGTAGAGGAGCTGTAGTACCTTTGTGGAGCAGCTGTAATAACTTTGTGGAACAGTTGTAGTACCTTTGTAAAGGAGCTGTAGTACCTTTGTGGAGCAGCTATAATAACTTTGTGGAACAGTTGTAGTACATTTGTGGAGTAGCTGCAGTAACCTTGTGCAGCAACTGTAGTACCTTTGTGGAGTAGGTGTAGTACCATTGTAGAGTAGCTGTAGTAACTTTGTGCAGCAGCTGCAGTAACTTTGTGGATTAGTTGTAGTACATTTGTGGAGTAGCAGTAGTACCTTTGTAGAGTAGCTGTAGTAACTTTGTGGAGCATCTGAAGTAACTTTGTGGAGTAGCTGTAGTACCTTTGTAGAGTAGCTGTAGTACCTTTGTAGAGTAGCTGTAATACCTTTGTAGAGTAGCAATAGTAACTTTGTGGAGCATCTGTAGTAACTTTGTGGAGTAGCTGTAGTAAATTTGTGGAGTAGCTGTAGTACATTTGTAGAGTAGCTATAGTAACTTAATGCAGCATCTGTAGTACCTTTGTGGACCAGCTGTAGTACCTTTGTGGAGCATCTGAAGTAACTTTGTGGAGCAGCTGTAGTAACTTTGTGGAGCAGCTGTAGTAACTTTTTGGAGCATCTGTAGTAACTTTGTGGAGTAGCTGTAGTACCTTTGTAGAGTAGTTGTAGAACATTTGTAGAGTAGCTATAGTAACTTTGTGTAACAACTGTAGTACCTTTGTGGAGCATCTGTAGTAACTTTGTGGAGTAGTTGAAGTAACTTTGTGCAGCAGCTATAGTACCTTTGTGGAGCATCTGTAGTAACTTTTTGGAGTAGCTGTAGTAACTTTGTGGAGAAGTTGTAGTATCTGCTGCTGTGATAGTGTCCAAACATTACCAAAATTTTCCTCGTGAGGCAGCAGTGGCTGGACAACAAGCCCATTTTCAAGACATGTCCTACCATTGAGACGACCAGTACACCAAGGAGAAGTAGATTCTGACGTGTCCCTGGGGTCAGAGGACGAGACTGATTCGTCAATTGATGTTACCATTGCCAACAGCATCGAGGAAGACATATTCTCCTCCCAGAAAACCACCCAGGACTACAACCGCTACCTCCTAGAAGCAGAACTCTGCAACCACAATCCGGACAGTATCCTTCTAAATGAAACAGCAGCCAATCCCGACCAACATATAAAACTACTTGGATACTCAACGCTTGAGAAATCCAGGGGGCCCTACAGTGGGGTGGCCATCCTTGTGAAGCAGGGACATGAATTCCGCAACATGCATGTCGACAAGGACAACATCTTAGCAATAGAACTGTCGACATCATATGAACGGCTTATAGTGGGGACAGGTTACTTCCCTCCCAGACAACCATACATAGAGTCTATTCCCTTACACCAGTTACTCAGTAGGAATGTCCCTACTGTCTTAGCAGGGGACTTCAACGCCCATCACCCCGCTCTCTTCAACTGTGGCGCCTCCCAACCACAAGGTGACCACAAGGGGAAACAACTATTCAACATAATGGCGGCAAGAAACTTAACGTTCCAAGGCCCATTCTTTAAATCATTCATGGGCCCCCACCCAGGGACACCCGACGTAGTACTTACGAACAGGGACTGTGACCCGTTACACTGTAGAGTCTTCCCGGGCGGTAACGTCGGTTCATACCTGGAGTATACCTGGAGAGAGTTCCAGGGGTCAACGCCCCTGCGGCCCGGTTTGAGACCAGGCCTCATGTTGGATCAGAGCCTGATCAACCAAGCTGTTACTGCTGGCCGCACGCAGTCCAACGTACGAACCACAGCCTGGCTGGTCAGGTACCGACTTCAGGTGCCTGTCCAGTGCCTGCTTGAAGACAACCAGGGGTTTGTTGGTAATCCCCCTGATGTATGCTGGAGGCAGTTGAACAGTCTTGGGTCCCTGACACTTACTGTGTTGTCTCAAACCACATTCCCGTCATAATTAAGCACCCATCCACACTGTTCCGAACACCCACCCACCCCAAACCCCTACAGGGCCTTCCTAGGAAATGACCAAAACTATTTCTCTTGAGAACCAGCCCTCCACTGCAATAGATGAGGCAATTAACTCCCTCCACGCCAGAATCACTGAGGCCACACAAGGATGCTGCGAACTAACAACTTCCAAGATCTACCAACAGCACAAACAAACCAGGAAATTAAGGCCAGTATGAATAACTACCAAACTGAGTGCTGTAGGCACTTCCACACAGGGCAGTCCACCCGGGAAGTACTACAAAAGATGAGGAGAGATCTAATTACCCTAATCACCCAGCACAAAAGAGAAATATGGAAATATCTTGTGCTACAAGCAAACCAGAACAGTTCTGGAGTAAGATCCGTAGACTTCTGGGGGCCAATCACACTCCCACACAACACCTTACACACTCCTTCACCGACGTAGACGGTGAGGAAGTGACTACCCTACAAGACCAAGCTAAGTTGATGGGAGAAGTATGGGAGAACATTCTCTCACACAACGACAGCAGAAGGTTTAACAACACCCACTACCAGTGGGTCAACCAATGGCGGGACGAAAACCTGGAAGACTTCCAACCTATGCCGTCAATTGACACATCTCTCAAAAACGAACACCCTCTCACTAGACCAATTACCCTCAGGGAGATGACCCAAGTCATTGGCCGAATGAGAAATACAGCACCTGGCCCATCAGGCATAACAGCAAAACAATTGAAGTACCTTCCCCGTAACTGCAAGATGTCTCTGGTGAATGTCTTCAATGCCGTCTTGGCGTCGGGACACTTCCCAGTGGCATTTAAGACGGTAAGGATGATTTTCATCGCAAAACCCAACAAGGACAACCGGAAACCAAAGAACTACAGGCCTATCTCCTTACTCGAAGTCACGGGCAAAGTTTTCGAAAAAATCATCTCAAACAAACTGAACATTACATGGAATTCAACCACCTATTCACCGAAAAGCAGTTCGGCTTCAGGTCCCACCGCAGCACACAACATGCGATAAATGTCATCTTTGATGCGGCGGACAGCCTGGCCCTAACTGCAACTAGGGATGTAAACAAAGCCTTCGACAGCCTGTGGCACGACGGACTCATATTCAAACTCGCAGACCTCTCAGATCACAATAGGACCTTTCTCAGGCTCATATACAACTTCTTAACAGGTAGAAGTATCATTCCCACCTTCCAAGGCAAGGCAGCAACACCCTTCACACCTACAGCTGGAGTACCACAGGGCTCATGCCTCAGCCCTATACTCTTCAATATATATATATATATTATGTCAACGGCTTCCCACAACCTGAATACAATGATACCATCATCACCCAATTTGCAGATGATGTTATCCATGTAGTTTCATCAACTCCCATATCTTGTGCAACCAAGCACATAAGAGCAATAAATAAAATGAACGAAGAACTACGGAGAACAGCTAACTGGGGAAAAAATAGAGAATCACGATTAACCCAGATAAAGCCCTCATCAGTACCATCGGCTGCTTCGCATTAACCATAGAAGACAAAGGGTGTATCTCCATCAGAAGTTCACGTATCGCTATCAGAAATTCAAACAAGATCCTGGGTTATGAGATCGACAGATTACTTCACTCCACATCCCACACCACCAAAAAAGTGAACCTAGCAAAAGCCCACCTCAGCCAACTATTCCGATTCAAAGTGGCCCCCGTCCCACATGAAGAAACACCTGTATAAGATGATGATCAGACCTCTGCTTGAATACCCTTGCGTACCCATGTCACTAACAACTAAAACCAACATGCTAAAGGCTTCAAAGAGTCCAGAACAGAGCCCTCAGCTTTATCACTGGCACCGGATTTAGAGACAGAATCAGGATGGAAGACCTGCACATACAACAGGGAATCGCTGCAATTAATGTCAGGCTAGACAAACTGAAGAAGAGACAACTATATGACATGCAGGAACTCTATGTAGTTGACAGAGAGAACCACCCCATCATGCTTCAACCGACTTCATCATCAACCCTTCCCCAGAGATCCCAAAGAATGACCCTCCAACAAAGAGTCAGACGCTTCATTCACAAGGAGAACTTCCCTCGACCAAAAATCCTGAGTGACCTCCCCGTAGAAATAGAAGAATGGATACCACAAGAACCATTCTATGTCCATCAACAGGGATAAATGCTCCCCAATGCTGAGTGGTACTTCTATCAATCAACACCTTACAACTAATCTTGTATCATCTGCAAACATCCTATGGCAGGACACCACCTCAGAAACTGCTTAGCCAACCAACTCCGGGTTAGCAACCAATCTCCATCGAACGACCCGCAACTACCACCTGCAGCAGCAGCCTTGCGACCGACCTCTTGCGCAAAAAAAAAAAAAAAAATTGCAAATAGTATGCATTCTTCCAACTCAGTGGCATGCTGGTATACAGCTGGTATAACTGTGTGCAACTGACAGGCAGGAAGTATACCTATCTTATGAATCTAATGTATTCATGAATAACACAACGTACACACACACTTGTTTAAATTGAGCCAAAATGGTTAGGCCTATTACCTTTAAAACCCTACCTCCCCACCATCCTTAATCATCCATCTTCCTTCCCCATCTTACCAAAGCTCTGGTCAAAACCTCGTACCTCGAGAAAGCTTTGTGAGTGTGCGAGAAAGAGTGGTTGCCATCCACGATACCTCACTGAGTAATGTATAGTACTAATTTATCAGGTCTTTGATGAAGAAGGATCCAGTGTGGTAGAGCTGTAGTCCATACATGTATAATCCAGTGACCCCTGAGTAGGATCCAGTGTGGTAGAGCTGTAGTCCATACATGTATAATCCAGTGACCCTTGAGTAGGATCCAGTGTGGTAGAGCTGTAGTCCATACATGTATAATCCAGTGACCCCTGAGTAGGATCCAGTGTGGTAGAGCTGTAGTTCATACATGTATAATCCAGTGACCCCTGAGTAGGATCCAGTGTGGTAGAGCTGTAGTCCATACATGTATAATCCAGTGACCCCTGAGTAGGATCCAGTGTGGTAGAGCTGTAGTTCATATATGTATAATCCAGTGACCCCTGAGTAGGATCCAGTGTGGTAGACCTGTAGTCCATACATGTATAATCCAGTGACCCCTGAGTAGGATCCAGTGTGGTAGAGCTGTAGTCCATACATGTATAATCCAGTGACCCCTGAGTAGGATCCAGTGTGGTAGAGATGTAGTTCATACATGTATAATCCAGTGACCCCTGAGTAGGATCCAGTGTGGTAGAGCTGTAGTCCATACATGTATAATCCAGTGACCCCTGAGTAGGATCCAGTGTGGTAGAGCTGTAGTTCATACATGTATAATCCAGTGACCCCTGAGTAGGATCCAGTGTGGTAGAGCTGTAGTTCATACATGTATAATCCAGTGACCCCTGAGTAGGATCCAGTGTGGTAGAACTGTAGTTCATACATGATAATCCAGTGACCCCTGAGTAGGATCCAGGGGGTAGAGATGTAGTTCATACATGTATAATCCAGTGACCCCTGAGTAGGATCCAGTGTGGTAGAGCTGTAGTCCATACATGTATAATCCAGTGACCCCTGAGTAGGATCCAGTGTGGTAGAGCTGTAGTTCATACATGTATAATCCAGTGACCCCTGAGTAGGATCCAGTGTGGTAGAGCTGTAGTTCGTACATGTATAATCCAGTGACCCTGAGTAGGATCCAGTGTGGTAGAACTGTAGTTCATACATGTATAATCCAGTGACCCCTGAGTAGGATCCAGTGTGGTAGAGCTGTAGTTCATACATGTATAATCCAGTGACCCTGAGTAGGATCCAGTGTGGTAGAGCTGTAGTTCATACATGTATAATCCAGTGACCCCTGAGTAGGATCCAGTGTGGTAGAGCTGTAGTTCATACATGTATAATCCAGTGACCCTGAGTAGGATCCAGTGTGGTAGAGCTGTAGTCCATACATGTATAATCCAGTGACCCTGAGTAGGATCCAGTGGGTAGAGCTGTAGTCCATACATGTATAATCCAGTGACCCTGAGTAGGATCAGTGTGGTAGAGCTGTAGTCATACATGTATAATCCAGTGACCCCTGAGTAGGATCCAGTGTGGTGAGCTGTAGTCCATACATGTATAATCCAGTGACCCTGAGTAGGATCCAGTGTGGTAGAGCTGTAGTCCATACATGTATAATCCAGTGACCCTGAGTAGGATCCAGTGTGGTAGAGCTGTAGTCCATACATGTATAATCCAGTGACCCTGAGTAGGATCCAGTGTGGTAGAGCTGTAGTTCATACATGTATAATCCAGTGACCCCTGAGTAGGATCCAGTGTGGTAGAGCTGTAGTCCATACATGTATAATCCAGTGACCCTGAGTAGGATCCAGTGTGGTAGAGCTGTAGTTCATACATGTATAATCCAGTGACCCTGAGTAGGATCCAGTGTGGTAGAGCTGTAGTTCATACATGTATAATCCAGTGACCCTGAGTAGGATCCAGTGTGGTAGAGCTGTAGTTCATACATGTATAATCCAGTGACCCTGAGTAGGATCCAGTGTGGTAGAGACTGTAGTTCATACATGTATAATCCAGTGACCCTGAGTAGGATCCAGTGTGGTAGAACTGTAGTTCATACATGTATAATCCAGTGACCCCTGAGTAGGATCCAGTGTGGTAGAGCTGTAGTTCATACATGTATAATCCAGTGACCCCTGAGTAGGATCCAGTGTGGTAGAACTGTAGTTCATACATGTATAATCCAGTGACCCCTGAGTAGGATCCAGTGTGGTAGAACTGTAGTTCATACATGTATAATCCAGTGACCCCTGAGTAGGATCCAGTGTGGTAGAGACTGTAGTTCATACATGTATAATCCAGTGACCCCTGAGTAGGATCCAGTGTGGTAGAGCTGTAGTTCATACATGTATAATCCAGTGACCCCTGAGTAGGATCCAGTGTGGTAGAGCTGTAGTTCATACATGTATAATCCAGTGACCCCTGAGTAGGATCCAGTGTGGTAGAGCTGTAGTTCATACATGTATAATCCAGTGACCCCTGAGTAGGATCCAGTGTGGTAGAGCTGTAGTTCATACATGTATAATCCAGTGACCCCTGAGTAGGATCCAGTGTGGTAGAACTGTAGTTCATACATGTATAATCCAGTGACCCCTGAGTAGGATCCAGTGTGGTAGAGCTGTAGTTCATACATGTATAATCCAGTGACCCCTGAGTAGGATCCAGTGTGGTAGAGCTGTAGTTCATACATGTATAATCCAGTGACCCCTGAGTAGGATCCAGTGTGGTAGAGCTGTAGTTCATACATGTATAATCCAGTGACCCCTGAGTAGGATCCAGTGTGGTAGAGCTGTAGTTCATACATGTATAATCCAGTGACCCCTGAGTAGGATCCAGTGTGGTAGAGCTGTAGTTCATACATGTATAATCCAGTGACCCCTGAGTAGGATCCAGTGTGGTAGAGCTGTAGTTCATACATGTATAATCCAGTGACCCCTGAGTAGGATCCAGTGTGGTAGAACTGTAGTTCATACGTGTATAATCCAGTGACCCCTGAGTAGGATCCAGTGTGGTAGAACTGTAGTTCATACATGTATAATCCAGTGACCCCTGAGTAGGATCCAGTGTGGTAGAACTGTAGTTCATACGTGTATAATCCAGTGACACCTGAGTAGGATCCAGTGTGGTTGAACTGTAGTTCATACATGTATAATCCAGTGACCCCTGAGTAGGATCCAGTGTGGTAGAACTGTAGTTCATACATGTATAATCCAGTGACCCCTGAGTAGGATCCAGTGTGGTAGAGCTGTAGTTCATACGTGTATAATCCAGTGACCCCTGAGTAGGATCCAGTGTGGTAGAACTGTAGTTCATACATGTATAATCCAGTGACCCCTGAGTAGGATCCAGTGTGGTAGAGATGTAGTTCATACATGTATAATCCAGTGACCCCTGAGTAGGATCCAGTGTGGTAGAGCTGTAGTTCATACATGTATAATCCAGTGACCCCTGAGTAGGATCCAGTGTGGTAGAACTGTAGTTCATACATGTATAATCCAGTGACCCCTGAGTAGGAATTGATCGAGGAAAAAAATATCTTCATTTTCTCATCGAACGTCACAACCTTAGTGGGTGGGAACAACCTTAGTGGGTGGGAACAACCTTAGTGGGTGGGAACAACCTTAGTGGGTGGGAACAACCTTAGTGGGTGGGAACAACCTTAGTGGGTGGGAACAACCTTAGTGGGTGGGAACAACCTTAGTGGGTGGGAACAACCTTAGTGGGTGGGAACAACCTTAGTGGGTGGGAACAACCTTAGTGGGTGGGAACAACCTTAGTGGGTGGGAACAACCTTAGTGGGTGGGAACTAGGAAATTCGTAGAAATTAAATGAATTTCGGTCACTGTGCTATGCAAGAAAGATATCCCCGAATCCTACAGGTCCAGCCCCCTTTAAGTCAATGTAGGCTAATAGGTATAGCACACAGTGCAGCATAAATTTCTTATGCAGTTAAGCAGCATTTGAATATTTGAAGCTAATTAGAAAAGGCTCTCATAAGTTATCGTATGAAAACTAATAATCGTCACGGCCACGCTGGCCGTGACGAACTCTATTTCAAATCCCCTCAAAGCCGTCATCATGACTCACGAAACCGTAATGACACGGGAGATTCGTCTGTAAAAACTTGCATTTGTGGTCACAGTGGTGCCTATGCTAACCTTCCTATGGTGTATAAATATACCTAGTTGGATGAATCTCTTCGCGAATTCAATCCCCGTCCGTATCGTGGTTTGTTTGCAATCGTGTCATTACCATTTAGTGTATAATCAAAGCCGTCATCATGACTCACGAAACCGTAATGACACGGGAGATTCGTCTGTAAAAACTTGCATTTGTGGTCACAGTGGTGCCTATGCTAACCTTCCTATGGTGTATAAATATACCTAGTTGGATGAATCTCTTCGCGAATTCAATCCCCGTCCGTATCGTGGTTTGTTTGCAATCGTGTCATTACCATTTAGTGAGTCATAAGGCTATACAGTAGAAACCCCGAATCCAATTATTTGGTATCCGCGGTTTCAGTTATCCACGATTTACTATGGGCCAAAAATACAAAAGTAGAAAAGTTGGCAGTTCTTGAAGAACTGCCAACTTTTCTACTAAGAGAAGCCATGAAGTGCTTCCCATCAGTGAAAAGTTATAATTCTCTACTCAATGTGCATAATTTATCAATTAAACTTTATAATAGGTATGTATAGGATTTATATATATATATATATATATAAGGTTTGCTACTATGCACGGTTTTGGTATCCACAGCATGTTCTTGGAACGTATCCCCGCGGATACGGGGGTCCTAATGTATTTTATATAAGGGTCATTTTTTATTAAGACGTGAGAGAAATGGTCTGCGTTATGGACATCTCTATTAACATGTGAGAAATGTTCTGTGCAAGGGTCATCTGGACTGACCAGTGAGAACGTTGTGCTGTATTAGGGTCGTCTGTACTGAGATATTGCATGGAAGAGATTCTCTGCCTGAGAATCATCTGTACTGACCTATGAGAGAGATGCGCTGTGTGAGGGTCATTTGTATGTACTCATCTCCAGGAATGGAATATTTATCCTGACGAAACACTGCGCGATGAAACAAATATTGTTGATCCTTGTTTGGAGAGGTCTGCAAGCAGAAGAGATCTGGTCATGAAAACTGTTTTCACTTGTAAATTGTCTTCACTAGATTAGTTTAAATGCTTGACTGAATGCAACAGAGTTACATTCTTAAACAGATATTTAAAGAGGCACTAACGATAATTACACGAATGAGATAAATATAATACATATATATAAATAAGGGATTGTATAATTAAGATAAGTAAAACAAATATCATTAACTACAGTAACTTAGATGAATTTCAGTCGCTTTGCCGTCCAAGAAAGGCATCTGCGTTTCATTAGCACAGCTTCCTCTACTTCAATGCAGGAAAAAAGAATAGTGTTGTAGGGGTGTGAGAAGAGTGTAAGAGAGTGTTGTATAGATGTCAAAGGAATTTACGAGTTTGTTGTAGAGCTATGAATTGCGTTAGTATGTGTTGTAGAGCTGAAAGAAGAGTGTAACAGAGTATTGTATTGGAATCGGAGTGATAATGATGTATTATAAGTGTGTAAGACTAAGAGACTGGTGGAGTGGTGGAGTGGTGTAGGAGTATCTGATGGATACCTGAACAATGTTTAGGGGCTCTTGGATTAAGTTCTGATTAACCTGACTGTTACTTCTGGCTGCACACAGGTTCGACGTATGAACCATGGCCCGACTGATCTAGAACTTACTTGAGGAACTTATCAAGTTCTCTCTTGAAGAGAACTACTGGTCTGTTGATAATATTCCTTTTGTATGATGGGAGGCTATTGAAGACTCTTGGCTCCTTACACCACTCATACGCCACTGCTTTTCATTGAGGTTATTTGCACCATCAGTCGAGCCTCTTGCTTTCTTAGAGAGTGATTTCTAGGCTAAGAATCGGGACCAGTCTCTAGGATTTCCCGGGTGAAAATTATAACGAATCTTTGTCGCCTGCGTTCCAGTACATGACGAGGGACTTCAAATGTACCCAGTAATTTAAATGATTAACTGAATTTTTTCTTCTGCGAACGTTCTCTATACATTCCCTAGCTATTTATTTTCACTTGCTTTAAAAGGGGTTGTTAGTGTAGAGCAATATTCCAGGCTAGAGAGCACAAGTGACTCACAGATGACCATCCTTGGCTTAACATCAATCGTTTTCAGATGTGATAATAACACTGCAGTGATTCATTCTTGTAAACGAGTTCCACCGATATTATAACTCCTAAATCTTTCCTTTAGCTTTTCGCTCTACTGAATTATTTTCATACTTTGTTCTAGTTTTTATTTCTTTATTTTTTCCATAAAGAAGTACTTGAAATCTGTCCTCACTCAACATGCCTCTTATTAAAGCTATGTATGGATAATGCCTCCACTACATCACTTTCCAGACTGTTCCACTTCCTGACAACTCTATGACTGAAGAAATACTTCCTAACATCCCTGTGGCTCATATGAGTCTTCAGCTTCCGATTGTGACTCCTTGTTGCTGTGTGCCATCTCTGGAACATCCTGTCCTTATCAGGTCGATTTCGCTTAACCTCTCCTCGTATGATATACCCTTGAGCTCTGGGACTAGTCTTGTTGCAAATCTTTGCACTTTCTCTAATTTCTTGACGTGCTTGACCAGGTGTGGGTTCCAAACTGGTGCTGCATACTTCAGTACGGGCCTGATGTACGCAGTGTACAGAGTCTTGAAAGATTCCTTACTGAGGTGTCGAAAGGCTCTTCATAGGTTTGCCAGGCGCCCATATGCTGCAGCACTTATCTGATTGATGTGTGCCTCAGATGTGCTCGGTAATATACTCACCCTAAAATCCTTTTCCTTGAGTGAGCTTTGCAGTTTTTAGCTCCCCAGCCTGTACTCTGTCTGCGGTCTTCTGTGCCCTTCCCGAACCTTCAAGACTTTGCACTTGGTTGGGTTAAACTCCAGAAGTTAGTTTCTGGACCAGGCTTGCACCCTGTCCAGATCCCTTTGCAGTCCTGCCTGATCCTCTTCCAATTGAATTCTCCTCCTTAGCTTCACATCATCTGCAAACGGGACACTTCTGAATCTATCCCTGCCGTCATGTCATTCACACCTATACCAGAAACAGCACCGGCCCTAGGACTGACCCCTGTGGAGCCCCGCTAGTCACGGGTGCCCACTCTGACACCTCGTCACATACCATCACTCGTCTAGTCCTCTATCTTTTGCACTAATTTCTTCTGTGGAACTGTGTCGAAAGCCTTCTTACAGTCCAAGAAAATACAATCTACCCACCGCTCTCTCTCTTTTGTTGCTTCCATCACCTTGTAGCAAAAACTACAGTAGGTTTGTGACACAGGATTTCCCTTCCCTGAAACAGTGCTGGTTGTCGTGTATAAGCTCATTCATTTCTAGGTGCTCCACCAATCCTCTCTTGATAATCTTCTCCATGGGTTTACATAATATGCCTGTCAGTGACACTGGTCTGTAGTTTAATACTGCATGTCTGCTTCCTTTCTTAAAAACTGGGACTACATTTGCTGTTTGCCACACCTCAGGTAGTCGCCATGTTTCGATAGATGTATTGAAGATTGTTGTTAGTGGAATACACAGCGCCTCTGCTCCCTCTCTCAGGACCCACGGAGAGATGTTGTCCGGTCCCACCACCTTTTAGTTATCTATTTCACTCAGCAGCCTCTTCACCTCCTCCTCGGTTGTGTGTATTGTGTCCAGCACTTGTTGGTGTAGTATACCATTCCGGTTTTCTGTAGTCCTTCCTGTCCCCACCCCACTTCTTCCTTCCTCAGCCTGATCACCTGGTCCTTGACTGATGTTTTGTTCCTGATGTGGCTGTAAACAGTTACGGGTCAGACTTGGCTTTCCATGCTATATCATTTTCATATTGCTGCTGGGCGTTTCTCTTTATTTGTGCATATTCGTTTCTGGCTCTTAGACTAATTGCTTATTTTCCTGGATCCTTTGTCTTCTTTACATTTTACATTCTCTAGTGCACTTAGTTTTTGCCTCCCTACACCTTTGGGTGAACCAAGGGTTCGGTCTGGTCTTCCCATTATTTGTGTTGCCCTTGGGTACGAACCTCTCCTCTACCTCCTTGCATTTCGTTGTCACGTAGTCCATCATTTCATTTACTGATTTTCCCACCAGTTCTCTTTCCCACTGAACCTCCTGCAGGGAATTCCTCATACCTGTGTAGTCCCCTCTTTTGTAGTGTCGCTTTTTCCATCCTACTCTTCCTGCTTCCCACTCAACTTTTAATCTACAATATATTAGAAGCTCAGAACCACGTGATCACTAGCTCCAAGGGGCTTTTCATATGTGATGTTCTCAGTGTCTGAACTACTCAAGGTGAATTTGAGGTTCAGTTTTGCTGGTTCATCCTCTACTATCTCTCTCTCTCTCTCTCTCTCTCTCTCTCTCTCTCTCTCTCTCTCTCTCTCTCTCTCTCTCTCTCTCTCTCTGGGAATATTCCTAACGTGTTGATGCATGAGGTTTTCCAGTACCACCTCCGTCGTCATAGGCTTCCACGTTTCTGGTCCCTCGTGTGGCTCTAAGTTTTCCCAGACACATTCCTTGTTGCTGAAGTCACCCACAGCTAGTAACTTTGCCCTGCCCACGTAGGCCTTTCTGGCCACCTCAGCTAGTGCATCAACCATCGCTCTGTTGCTGTCATCATATTCTTGTCTTGGCCTCCTGCTATTCAGTGGTGGGTTGTACATCACTGCGATCACCACCTTGGGACCCCCAGTCTGAAGTGTTCCTACAAGGTAGTCCCTTCCTTCTTTTTGTCCCCTCCTTATATATATATATATATATATATATATATATATATATATATATATATATATATATATATATATATATATTGTATATATATATATATATATATATATATATATATATATATATATATATATATATATATATATATATATATATATATATATATATATATATATATATATATATATATAGTCATGCCGAATAAGTAAAATTGGTCCATTATCAAGAACTCATTTAAAATTAAGTTTTCTAAAAAAATTCTCTTATACGTTTAAAGATATATTTTTTATTTCATTTATGTTAATGTAAAAAATAATAATTTTGTACAAAAAAGTCCTTAGAAAACTTACCTAACCTTATTATAACAATCACAAATTAATTTAGCCTAATCCAGCTAAATATATTTTAGATAAGTTTACAGTAATTTAATAATAAATGAACACAATGAAATATATTTTTTTCGAAAATTTCAAAATGATTTTTGCGAAATTACTGCATACATAAATTTTATCTTGCCTTTTTCGGCAAGAAGAACGTTGCTATTTAAGCCAAAATTGCAAGTTTTACCTATTCGGCACGACACATGTATATATATATAATCACATCAGCTGTTTCCCACCAAGGCAGGTGACACGAAAAAGAAGGAACACCTTCATCATCACTCAGTCCATCTTTGCAGAGGCGTGCAGACACTACAGTTAAAAAATTGCTAAATATCTCCACACCTCGTTAAGAGTACCAGCACTGTACTTTGCACCTCCCGGACTCAAGTTTGGATAACCGGTTTCCCTGTATCCCTGTATCCCTTCATAAAATATTATCGTGCTCACTCTCCAACAGCACATCAAGTCATTAAAACCATTAACCTCCACTTGTTCCTATCTAACACCATCATGAACGCTTACTGGAAGTCTAAGCCCCTTACACACAAAACCTCCTTACCTCCTCCTCCTCCCAACCATTCCTAGGATGACCCCCTACCCTGCTCTCCTTTAACTACATTTTTATATGCCCTCCGAGTCATTCTATTTAATTCCATCCTCTCTAAAGGTCCAAACCACCTCAACAACCCTCCTCATTCCTCTGGATAATAGTTTTAGAAACCCCGCAACTCCTACGGATTCTATGCATATACTTACCACACATTGCCCTCAGATACGACATCTCCACTGTCTCCAGCCTTTTTCTTGTTGCAACATTCACCACCCATGAATTACAACCCTATAAGAGCGTTGGTATAACTATACTCTCATACATTCTCCTCTTTCTTCCATGGATAATGTACTTTGTCTCCACAGACTCCTCAGCGCACCACTCATCTTTTATCTTCATCAATTCAATGGTTCACCTCTTCTTTCATAGACCCATCTGCTGACAGGTCGTCGCCTAAATATCCGAACACATTCACTTCCTCCATTCTCCCTCCCTCCAATCTGGTATCCAGCCTTTCATTACCTAAGTTTTTGTTATCCTTATCACATTGCTCTTTCATATGCTCACTTTTAACTTCCTTCTTTTACATAACCTTCTAAACTCATCCACCTCTGCAACTTCTCTTCATAATCTTCCAAAAGCACAGTGTTACCAACACAAAGCAACTGTGACAACTCCAACCTTGTCTTATATTATTTATCCTTTAATCCCACACCTCTTGCCAACACCCGAACATTCCATCTATAAATATATTGAACAACCACGGTGACATCACGCATCCCTCTCTAAGGCCTACTTTTACTGGAAAATAATGTTCCTCTATCCTACATACTTTAACCTGAGCCTCACTAACCTTGTAAAAAATCTTAACTGCTTTCAGTAACCAACCACATATTCCATACACTTGCAGCATCTGCCACATTGCTCCACTATCCACCCTATCATATGCCTTTCCAAATCCATAAATTCAACGAAAACCTCTTTACTACAAATACTTATATGTTTCACTTTAAACACTTGGTCTACACTCTCCCTACACTTCCTAAAGCCTCCTTGTTCATATGTGATCCTGCTCTCCATTTTACTCTTAATTATTTCAATATCAACTCTACCACACACCAGGTATACTCAAGCTTATTTTCCTATAATTCTTACATACTCTTTTGTCCCATTTACCTTTATACAAAGGAACTATGCACGCTCTGTGCCAATTCCTAGGTACCTTCCTCCTTTCATATATTTATTAAATAAAAGCAAGAACCATTCCAAAACTATATCCTCACCGTCAGTCACCAGCTTTACTCCCTTTCATTGTACCGACGGCCTAACACATCTCCCCAACACTAACATCTGACTGCTCGAAATCACAGCTTCTCTATCTTCAAAACGTTTAACAGTTCCTCGAAATATTCCCTCCATCTTCCTGATACCTCCAACTATCCATCCACTAACTGTCAAATCCATTAGTTACCTAGACTTTCTCAACTTATTAATCTCATTCCAAAACTTTTGCTTATTACAGCAAAATTTGTTGACAGCATCTCATCCCTCTCTCATTTGCTTTCCTTTTACATTCTCTCACCACTCTCTTAGCCTCTCTTTTTTTCTCTCAATATATTCCTCCCTTCTTACATCACTTCTACTTTATAAAAACCTCTCTTATTCTTCTCTTTACCTCACTGATGTCCAAGATTTATTTTATCTTCTTTGCAATTTTAATTTAAATATTTACTGAATTCTAGAATATGCAACTCATGTGTCTAACCTTTATCTTTTCATATTGTGAGAAACCATAGCTGATAGAAAAGTCGTAGTCCATATCAATCATTTCCCTGACAGTCTGAGGCAGTTTCTCAATGCGAGGAATAGAGAGGAATGCTGTCAGGTTGCCAGTATAGGTTGCCACCAGAACGATCACCACCAGCCAGGTTGATATCAGTATCACTCTAGCAGCTGTGTTCTGTGGCTGCTTCTTACAACCTGGAAAATAATCACTGAACAATATACACATGCCATCATCTCTGAATATATCCACTACCTAAAAATTATGTACAAACAACATTATGAGTCTCAGCTTTAACAGGTAAAGCTGGGGTTCACTTATCTAGGTATGGGGTGGGGGCACTGGCAACTGCAGTGGGGGGAGCTGTTATGGCTTTAAACTAGAAAAAGTTAGTGGTATGGGTTATGGGGGGAAACAGTGAAGTCCCAGTGTAGTAATATAATGAATTCTAGGGGAACTAGTAATAGGCAGAATAAGGTGGATATTGGAAAGTCAGTGGCACTAGGTGACAAGGACAGCATTAGGTATAGTGGAAAAACAGAAATGAGCAGGAAGATTAAAGAGAAAGGAGGTTTTCTAAATATTTTTTATACTAATAGTCGTAGTGCGAGAAATAAGATGGACGAATTGAGATTAGTTGCAAGTGCGGGTTAATTTTGATGTTTTTGCAATAACTGAGACGTGGTTTAATATGAAAAATCGGGATATGCCTGCTGAATGTCACATTCAGGGTTTTAAATTGTTCCAAGTAGACAGAAGTATCGGGAAGGGGGGTGGGGTGGCACTCTATGTCCGTGTCATTTAAATTGTTGTGTAAAAATGGGTATAAAGTCTGAAATAATACATACAGAGTCTGTCTGAATAGAATTTTCAGAGGGTGTGAAAAATTGATTTAAGGGTGATATACCGTCCTCCAAACTTAGATAGGGAACAAGGGAGACTACTTTGGGATGAAATAAATAAGGTCACAAGGCACAATAACGTAGTAATTCTAGGGGACTTTAACTTTAGTCAGATTGATTGGAATTTCTTGACAGGGAATTTAGAATCTAACAACCTTTTTGAAGTAGTTCAGGATTGTTTTTTGAAGCAGTTTGTGACAGAACCTACAAGGGTAAATAACCTACTTGACTTGGTTCTGGCAAACAGGGAAACCCTTGTAAATAATTTAGAAATTACAGAGGAACTCGGCACAAGTGACCACAAATCAATTACCTCTAGCATGGAACGGTTGTATGATAGTAGGGATAATTCAGTAACGGTCCCAGATTTTTGCTTAGCAGATTACAATGGGCTTAGAGAACACTTATCATCTGTGGACTGGGGTAACGAAGAGAGCTATCAATATGACAGCATTCTTAACACTATACAGGCTGCCAAAAAAAACATTTATCCCATATAAAGAAATTAGATCAAGTAGATATGACCCAAAATGGATGAATAATAGGCTCAAATATCTTTTAGGGCAGAAGAAAGGAATTTATAGGCGCATAAAAAGAGGTGAAGGTCATCTTATAAATCAGTATACTGAGACATTAAGAGAGACGTTAAAAAAGGGATAAGAAAAGCTAGGCGGGACTATGAAATTAAAGTTGCTTGGGATTCAAAAACTAACCCCAAAAGTTTTTTCCAGGTTTATAGAACAAAAGTTAGGAATAAGATAGGTCCCCTTAAAAATAACTCTGGGCATCTTACTGACAAGGAGAATGATATGTGCTCTATTATTAATAACTATTTTCTCTCGGTTTTCACACAGGAAGACACTAATAATATTCCAGTAATTAATTTTTATAGTGGCCCTGAAGAAGATAAATTATGTAATATCACAGTCATTAGCGAAATGGTTATGAAACAAGTAGACCGACTGAAACAAAATAAATTGTCGGGTCCCGATGAGCTTTTTGCAATGGTTCTTAATGAATGCAAAATGGAACTCTGTGAACCATTAACTAATTTTTTTAATTTATCTCTTCAAACAGGTGTAGTGTCTGATATGTGGAAAATGGATAATGTAATTCCTATTTTTAAAGCAGGGGACAAGTCACTACCGTCAAATTAACCTTCTTCAGTAATGCTTTTGAGGCAGTTGATCACGATAAAGAATTCGATATTGTTTATTTAGATTTTTGTAAGGTTTTTGATTGGGTACCGCAGCAGAGACTGTTAAAGAAAGTGGCAGCTCATGGCACTGAGGAAAAGTGCTGTCATGGATCGAGTCATGGCTCACCAATAGGAAGCAGAGAGTGTGCTTAAATGGGGTTAAATCCGAGTGGGGATCTGTAACAAGGGGTGTTCCACAGAGATCAGTCTTAGGCCCGTTGTTGTTTATAATATATATCAATGACCTTTGTAAGGGAATTACTAGTGATATGAGCAAATTCGCCGATGACACGAAGATAGGTAGGATAATTGATTCTAACGTAGATGTCAGGGAACTTCAGGAGGATTTAGACAAACT
Organism: Cherax destructor; assembly: GCA_009830355.1. Taxonomy (NCBI): domain Eukaryota; kingdom Metazoa; phylum Arthropoda; class Malacostraca; order Decapoda; family Parastacidae; genus Cherax; species Cherax destructor. The sequence goes on from WNWK01006786.1 coordinate 63,512, forward strand.
CAATTCGTGGTCAGAAAAGTGGCAGATGCAGTTCAATGTAGATAAATGCAAGGTTCTGAAGCTCGGGAGTGTCCATAACTCAAGCACTTATAAGTTAAATAACGTAGAACTTAGCCATACAGATTGCGAAAAGGACTTGGACTCAGCAACAGGAAATAAATTGTCAAAATCAACAAAACAGAATCAGAACCACTGCCGATAGCATATGGACTTCCCCAAGGTATTATTCTGGGTCCCTTATTATTCCTGTGTTATGTAAATGACATGCCCATCAGTGTCAAGTGCAAACTCCTACTGTATGCGGATGACAGTGCTCTGTTAGTGTCAGGTAAAGACCCACAAGATATAGCTAATATATTAACACTGGAACTGGAGTCCTGCAGCAAATGGTTAGTAGACAACAAACTATCATTACACCTCGGGAAAACAGAAGCCATACTCTTTGGCACGAAATATAAACTGAGAAGGGTAAATAATTTTAATGTCCGGTGTAATGGGGAAACCATCACTTCAGTTTCATCAGTAAAATATCTGGGAATCCCCTTTGACCCATGCATGTCAGGAGAATTGATAGGGAACAGTGTAGTAAAGAAAGCGAATGCCAGACTGAAGTTCCTCTACAGACAAGCACAGTGTCTACCTACTGAGGCTCGCAGGACCCTATGTCTAGCCCTTATACAATGTCATATGGACTACGCTTGCTCTTCATGGTACTCTGCCTTGACAAAAAAACTTAAAGATAAACTGCAAATCACCCAGAACAAAATGATAAGATTCATCCTGGACCTGGGCCCAAGAGAACATGTAGGCCAGGATGAATTACAACAATTGGATATGCTGAATATTGAAGACAGAGTAAAACAACTTAAGTTAAATCAAGTTTAAAAAATTGCTCACAAACAGTGTCCAGAATATCTTGCTGCCAATTTTGTCAAGGCTGGGAACCAAAGCAGTCATAGTACCAGGGGGAGAGAGCACAACTTTGTAGTTCCCACAGTCAGTGGCCAGGCTTCAAACACCATTTATTGTACAGCAATAAAGGAATGGAACAGACTGCCTGCACATGTCAAAGCCAGTCAAGAAGAGAGCCAAAAGGTACCTAATGAATGTAGCGACAGAAAGGGAGGAGAATGTTTTTTTATTCTTTTAGCTAACACACATGTAAATGTAAATAACTCTTTTTACCTTATTCCTAGTATACATATATCCTTTATAATATAATAACATATATCTCCTACAGTGTATAATATTAAGGTACTAAAAGGACCCCAATGGAAATAAGTGACTCTGTCTGACTTTTTGGGTTATCCTAGGTTCTCAACACATATGCTGCTATGTATGATAATCTATGTAAATGTATTTGTGTATACCTGAATAAACTTACTTACTTATGGATGGTAAGCAGAAACCTTAAACCAAGACAACAACGCCTAAGCGTACGTAATAAGGCAAAATGATTACTGGGATTTATATCAAGAAGTGTAAGCAACAGAAGTCCACAGGTTATACTACAGCTTTATACATTATTAGTAAGGCCTCACCTAGATTACGCAGCTCAGTTCTGGTCTCCAAATTACAGAACAGATATAAATTCGTTAGAAAACATTCAGCGTAGAATGACTAAATTAATCCATAGCATTAGAAATCTTCTTTATGAAGAAAGATTGTAGACCCTTAAATTACATTCACTTGTAAAAAGAAGAATGATGTGGTACTCTATAATATGCCTTACTAAAATCTAAATAAACAATGTCGAATTCTTTATCATGATCAACAGCCTCGAAAGCTTTACTGAAAAAGGTTAATAAAATAGTTAGACAGGAACGGTCCCTCGTGAATCCATGCTGAGTATCATTAATCAAATTATGCTTATCAAGATGGCTCCTTATGATATCACCTATAATTGACTAGTAATTTACCAACAATTGAGGTTAGGCTTATTGGGCGGTAATTTGACGGTAACGACTTGTCCCCTGCTTTAAAAATAGGAACTACATTAGCCATCTTCCACATATCAGACACTACACCTGTTTGAAGATATACATTCAAAATATTAGTTAATGGTTCACAGCGCTCCATTTTGCATTCCTTAAGAACCCTTGCAATGGAATCTGCGCATGGGGCTCTACATCAATAACTCATCTCAGACCACTAATAACACAACAAAAGGCAGCAGTTTGAATGATAACACATTCACACTCCAGACAACATGCTCCACCAATATTCAAAAACCTAAACTTACTCACCGTACAAGACATCCATACTTTTTACTGTGCCTATTACATACATAGAACACTCTATGCAAATATTAACCCACCACTCAAACTTCTCCTTACTAATTTTAACAGGACATATGACCATAACACTAGACACAGATCACTCCTCGATGTTCCCCGTGTCCATCTAACACTATGTAAAAACTCAATGCATATAAAAGGCACGAAAATTTGGAATTCATTACCTGTCATGGCCAAAGAAACCCTGCCTGTACCCCAATTCAAAACGATGCTAAAAAACCACCTTCTCACCCAAACCTAAATGCTCAATATCAAACATTTCCAACAAAGTAGAATAATCACTTACTGTAAAAACCTGACTAATCACTTAAATGTAAAAACCTGTTATGAATAATACATACTAAGCTAACTATTTCCACAACATTTACATTATAATGACCACGTAAACTGTAACTGCAATGCAATTAATTGTTTTAAATTGTTATCTCACTCAATTAGTTGCATTGCTACAACTAATTGATATGTTCAACTTATAATCAAACTTTATAACTTAGATACGCAATTATACTTATTTTATAAATTATCAACCATAACTTTTTACCATGTAGTCTATAATTAAGTAGTGCTAAGAATGCCCGCAATGCACAGCATATTAGGGGCTTTTGGCATGTACATCTCATTAATAACTATGTATCTTGTCTACCCAACCATGTATCATTGTACCATGTCTCAATAAAGTATTATTATTATTATTATTATTATTATTATTATTATTATTATTATTATTATTATTATTATTATTATTATTATTATTATAAGCTCATCAGGCTCCGGCGATTTATTTTGTTTCAGTCGGTCTACTTGTTTCATAACCATTTCGCTAGTGACTGTGATATTACATAATTTATCTTCTTCAGGGCCACTATAACAATTAATTACTGGGATATTATTAGTGTCTTCCTGTGTGAAAACCGAGAGAAAATAATTATTAAAAATAGAGCACATATCATTCTCGGTTGGAGATTAAGACACTTAAGCAACATTTGGGAATCTTATTGAAGAAACGTTTCGCCACACAGTGGCTTCTTCAGTCCAATACAAAGCAGAAAGATGTAAGGAGAGGAGGGGTTTGAGGTAATCAGTTTCTCGGCCTGGAGTCGATGTGTTCAGTAGAAAGTACAGTATAGGGCCGTAGAAGTGGCTTATATACTGTAATTAGGTGAGGCGAAGACCTATTTCGACTAGTGGATGGTACCACTATGACCTCGCCTCCTCCTGCTTCGCCTCACATGATTACAGTATATAAGCCACTCTACGGCCCTATGCTGTATTTTCTACAAGACTGATGGACTGACCACATCGACTCCAGGCCGAGGGACTGATTACCTCAAACTAATCCTCTCCTTACACCTTTCTGCTTTGTATTGGACTGATGAAGCCACTGTGTGACGAAACGTTTCTTAAATAAAGATTCCCAAATGTTGCTTAAGTGTCTTAATCTCCAACTTGTTGGTTTTCAAAACCATTTGTCACACATCATTCTCCTTGTCAGGGGACCGATGAATCTGGAAAACCTTTTTGGGTTAGTTGTTCTATAAACCTGGAAAAAACTTTTAGGGTTAGTTGTTGTAGAGGTGTGAGCTTCGCACACACCTCTACAACAACAATTGTCATCAAACATTTGTTAAGTTATACCATGAATTAAGGAAAGATCCTGGACTTCACCTTACGAAAACAGATAAAGCAAATGCGATAGTAATTATGGACAAGGTAGATTATAATGGAAAAATGAACATGTTATTAGAAAACGGAGGAGCTTACGTGCAACTTAAGTTGCTGTCTCCCTCCTGTCGGCTTGAACTAGTCTGGCACTTCTTCGATGACCTTTCTCACTAACAAGGCGTTCTCGCCCACAGAACTACCACTCACTGGATGTTTTGATTTTCGAAACTGTAGTTTCTAAGATACTCAGACAACACCGTCTGCCACTGTAGTTTCTAAGATACTCAGACCACACCGTCTGCCACTGTAGTTTCTAAGATACTCAGACCACCCCGTCTGCCACTGTAGTTTCTAAGATACTCAGACCACACAGTCTGCCACTGTAGTTTCTAAGATACTCAGACCACACCGTCTGCCAATGTAGTTTCTAAGATACTCGGACCACACAGTCTGCCACTGTAGTTTCTAAGATACTCAGACCACACCGTCTGCCACTGTAGTTTCTAAGATACTCAGACCACCCCGTCTGCCACTGTAGTTTCTAAGATACTCAGACCACACCGTCTGCCACTGTAGTTTCTAAGATACTCAGACCACACCGTCTGCCACTGTAGTTTCTAAGATACTCGGACCACACAGTCTGCCACTGTAGTTTCTTAGATACTCAGACCACACCGTCTGCCACTGTAGTTTCTAAGATACTCAGACAACACCGTCAGTCACTGTAGTTTCTAAGATACTCAGACAATACCGTCTGCCACTGTAGTTTCTAAGCTACTCAGACATCACCGTCTGCAACTGTTGATTTTATGATACTCAGACAATACCGTCTGTCACTGTAGTTTCTAAGATACTCAGACAATACCGTCTGCCACTGTAGTTTCTAAGATACTCAGACAATACCGTCTGCCACTGTAGTTTCTAAGATACTCAGACAATACCGTCTGCCACTGTAGTTTCTAAGATACTCAGACAATACCGTCTGTCACTGTAGTTTTTAAGATACTCAGACCACACCGTCTGCCACTGTAGTTTTTAAGATACTCAGACAATATCGTCTGCCACTGTAGTTTCTAAGATACTCAGACAATACCGTCTGCCACTGTAGTTTCTAAGATACTCAGACAATACCGTCTGCTACTGTAGTTTCTAAGATACTCAGACAATACCGTCTGCCACTGTAGTTTCTAAGATACTCAGACAATACCGTCACTGTAGTTTCTAAGATACTCAGACAATACCGTCTGCCACTGTAGTTTTTAAGATACTCAGACAATACCGTCTGTCACTGTAGTTTTTAAGATACTCAGACAATACCGTCTGTCACTGTAGTTTCTAAGATACTCAGACAACACCGTCTGCCACTGTAGTTTTTAAGATACTCAGACAATACCGTCTGCCACTGTAGTTTCTAAGATACTCAGACCACACCGTCTGCCACTGTAGTTTCTAAGATACTCAGACAACACCGTCTGCCACTGTAGTTTCTAAGATACTCAGATACCGTCTGACACTGTAGTTTTTAAGATACTCAGACACACGTCTCACTGTAGTTTTTCAAGATACTCAGACAATACTGTCTGTCACTGTAGTTTCTAAGATACTCAGACAATACCGTCTGCACTGAGTTTCTAAGATACTAGTAATACTCTGACACTGTAGTTTTTAAGATACTCAGACAATACCGTCTGCCACTGTAGTTTCTAAGATACTCAGACAACACCGTCTGTCACTGTAGTTTTAAGATACTCAGACAATACCGTCTGCCACTGTAGTTTTTAAGATACTCAGACAATACCGTCTGCCACTGTAGTTTCTAAGATACTCAGAAAACACCGTCTGCCACTGTAGTTTTTAAGATACTCAGACAATACCGTCTGTCACTGTAGTTTCTAAGATACTCAGACAATACCGTCTGCCACTGTAGTTTTTTAAGATACTCAGACAATACCGTCTGCCACTGTAGTTTTTAAGATACTCAGACAATACCGTCTGTCACTGTAGTTTTAAGATACTCAGACAATACCGTCTGCACTGTAGTTTTTAAGATACTCAGACAATACCGTCTGCTACTGTAGTTTATAAGATACTCAGCAGTATCTGTCTGCATCGTATTTTAAGATACTCAGACAATACCGTCTGCCACTGTAGTTCTAAGATACTCAGACAATACGTTGCACTGTAGTTTCTAAGATACTCAGACAAACTGTCACTGTAGTTTAAGATACTAGAATCCACTGTAGTTTCTAAGATACTGACAACCCTCCACTGTAGTTTTAGATATCAGACAATACCGTCTCAGTAGTTTGATACTAGACAACCTCTGCCACTGTAGTTTTAAGATACTCGACAAACCGTCTGCCACTGTAGTTTAAGATATCAGACAAACCTCTCACTGTAGTTTCTAAGATACCAGACAATACCGTCTCATGTAGTTTTAAGATACTGACAAACGTCTGCCACGTAGTTTAGATACCAGACATACTTGCATTAGTTAAGATACAACAGTCGCACTGTAGTTTAGATACAGAATCTCGTTGCCGCAGTTTGCAATTGACAACCGCACAGTTTTAAGATACACAACGCCACTGTTAAATACTGACAATCTGAGGTTTAGATACTCAGCTCACTGTAGTTTCTAAGATACTCAGACAACACCGTCTGTCACTGTAGTTTCTAAGATACTCAGACCACACCGTCTGTCACTGTAGTTTCTAAGATACTCAGACCACACCGTCTGTCACTGTAGTTTCTAAGATACTCAGACCACACCGTCTGTCACTGTAGTTTCTAAGATACTCAGACAACACCGTCTGCCACTGTAGTTTCTAAGATACTCAGACAACACCGTCTGCCACTGTAGTTTCTAAGATACTCAGACACACCCGTATGTCACTGTAGTTTCTAAGATACTCAGACACACCGTCTGTCACTGTAGTTTCTAAGATACTCAGACAACAACGTATGTCACCATCAATCATTCCAACGTCAAAGTCACCTTGATAACATTGCTTCAACTTTGTAATGTTTGTTTTGAAGAACAACTAATCTTCCACATGTCTGCATGCTTGTAGGCACTGAGGTGCTGCCACGTGATTGGTTGATTAGATATTTGCTTGAACAAGCAGGTATAGAGTGTACCTAATAAAATGGCCATTGAGAGTATCTTTAATTAAACATGAATAGTATAAAACTATTATACCAGACTTAAACAACTTAACTATATTTCAGCAGCTATCAATAATATATCTATGTTACACCAGACAAAAACAGCACAAATATGTTATAACTACTAGCTATGATGACAGTGCTTTGTTTATTCATTTTAGAGACAGTATTAAAGCCAAATAATTGTGTAATAATGTAATATAAAGCCCAATCATATTAGGCACAAAGCACTGCATATACATTTCGAAAATAAGCTCTGTATTTCAGCAACATAATATTATTTTTCAGAATTGAGTACAGATGTTGCCTTAAATAAAAGAGACTCACCAACATAAACAGCAGTCTTCAGAGCAGTGGTGACAGCAGTGTGTACACTTATTGGGGTCCTCTGCCCACTAGAAGGTGTTGACTTCCATGTCAAAGCCAACATCGTCGACGCTAACACCAGAAATCCGCAAATCACGCACCATGTCTGTGCCAGTAAGAACAGCGTAAATGCAGTTTGGAGACAGATAACACTGAATAGAGCAACACATGTCAGATTACCCTGCATGTGGCAACAGGTGTCAGATTACCCTGCATGTGGCAACAGGTGTCAGATTACCCTGCATGTGGCAACAGGTGTCAGATTACCCTGCATGGGGCAACAGGTGTCAGGCATATTACATGTTCCAGGTATCAGAACACACTACATGTTTCAGAAGGTGTTAAAACACACTATATGTTTCAGAAGGTGTTAGAACACACTACATGTTCCAGATGGTGTCAGAACACACTATATGATCCAGGTATCAGAACACAATATATGTTCCAGAAGGTGTCAGAATATACTACATGTTGCAGGTGTCAGAACACTACATGTTCCAGAAGGTGTCAGAACACTACATGTTCCAGAAGGTGTCAGAACATTACATGTTCCAGAAGGTGTCAGAACACTACATGTTTCAGAAGTTGTCAGAACACACTACATGTTCCAGAAGGTGTCAGAACACACTACATGTTCCAGAAGGTGTCAGAACACACTACATGTTCCAGAAGGTGTCAGAACACACTACATGTTCCAGAAGGTGTCAGGACACACTACATGTTCCAGAAGGTGACAGAACACTACATGTTGCAGTGCCACTATCTGAGAAGAAAATGATAGGATGGCTAACGAGAACGTTCAAAACAAGAGATTCCAAGGCGATGATGATCCTTTTTAAATCCCTTGTTCTCTCTAGGCTGGAATACTGCTGTACACTAACATCTCCATTCAAGGCAGGTGAAATTGCAGATTTAGAGAATGTACAGAAAACCTTTACTGCACATATAAGTTCCGTCAAACACCTTAACTACTGGGAACGCTTGGAAGCACTTGACTTGTACTCGCTGGAGCACAGGCGAGAGAGATACATCATAATTTACACTTGGAAAATCATAGAAGGAATGGGCCCTAATCTGCGCACAGAAATCACTCCTTACGAAAGCAAAAGACTGGGCAGACGGGGCAAAATACTCCCAGTGAAAAGTAGGGGCGCCATTGGAACACTAAGAGAAAACACAGTAGGTGTCCGAGGCCCAAGACTGTTCAACAGCCTCCCACCAGGCATAAAGGAAATTACCAATAGGCCCTTCGCTGCCTTCAAGAGGAAGCTGGACAGATACTTTAAGTCGGTGACGGATTAGCCGGGCTGTGGTTCGTATGTTGGAATACGAGCGGCCAGCAGTAACAGCCTGGTTGATCAGGCCCTGATCCACCGGGAGGCCTGATCGTGGAACGTTGATCCCTGGAATACCATCCAGGTAGACTCCAGGTAGGTAGGTGTGAGAACATGTACCAGATGTCAGAACACACTCCATGTTCCAGAAGGTGTCAGGACACACTCCGATGTTCCAGAAGATGTCAGCACACACTCCATGTTCCAGAAGGTGTCAGAACACACTACATGTTCTAGAAGGTGTCAGAGCACACGACATGTTCCAGAAGGTGTCAGAACACAATACATGGTCCAGAAGGTGTCAGAACACACTACATGTTCCAGAAGGTGTCAGAACACAACACATGTTCCAGAAGGTGTCAGAACACACTATATGTTCCAGAAAGTGTCAGAACACAATACATGTTCCAGAATGTGTCAGAACACACTACATGTTCCAGAATGTGTCAGAACACTACATGTTCCAGAAGGTGTCAGAAAACACTATATGTTACAGAAGGTGTCAGAAAACACTACATGTTCCAGAAGGTTTCAGAACACTACATGTTCCAGGTGTCAGAAAACACTGCATGTTCCAGAAGGTGTCAGAACACACTACATGTTTCAGAAGGTGTCAGTACACACTATATGTTCCAGAAGGTGTCAGAACACAATACATATTGCAGAAGGTGTCAGAACACACTGCATGTTGCAGAAGGTGTCAGAACACACTACATGTTAAGAATATGCCAGAACACACTACATCTTCTAGAAGGTGTCAGAACACACTACATGTTCTAGAAGGAGTCAGAATACACTGCATGTTCCAGAAGGTGTCATAACACATTGCATGTTGCAGAAGGTGTCAGAACACACTACATCTTCCAGAAGGTGTCAGAACACAATACATATTGCAGAAGGTGTCAGAACACACTGCATGTTGCAGAAGGTGTCAGCACACACTACATGTTCCAGAAGGTGCCAGAACACACTATATGTTCCAGAAAGTGTCAGAACATACTACATGTTACAGAAGGTGTCAGAACACTACATGTTTCAGGTGTCAGAAACACACATGTTACAGGTGTCAGAACACTATATGTTCCAGAAGGTGTCAGAACACACTATGTTCCAGGTGTCAGAACACACTACATGTTCGAGAAGGTGTCAGAACAATACATGTTACAGAAGGTGTCAGAACACACTACATGTTCCAGAAGGTGTCAGAACACACTATATGTTCCAGAAGGTGTCAGAACACACTATGTTCCAGGTGTCAGAAAAAACTACATGTTCAGAAGGTGTCAGAACACTACATGTTACAGAAGGTGTCAGAACACACTACATGTTCCAGAAGGTGTCAGAACACACTATATGTTCCAGAAGGTGTCAGAACACACTATATGTTCCAGGTGCCAGAACACACTACATGTTCCAGAAGGTGTCAGAACACACTATATATTCCAGAAGGTGTCAGAACACACTATATGGTCCAGAAGGTGTCAGAACACACTATATGTTCCAGGTGCCAGAACACACTACATGTTCCAGAAGGTGTCAGCACACACTACATGTTCCAGAAGGTGTCAGAACACACTATATGTTCCAGAAAGTGTCAGACCATACTACATGTTCCAGAAGTTGTCAGGACACACTACATAAAACAGAAGGTGTCAGGACACACTACATGTTCAGAAGGTGTCAGAACACACTATATGTTCCAGAAGGTGTCAGAACACTATATGTTCCAGGTGCCAGAACACACTACATGTTCCAGAAGGTGTCAGAACACACTATATGTTCCAGAAAGTGTCAGACCATACTACATGTTCCAGAAGGTGTCAGGACACTACATGTTCCAGGTGTCAGAAAACACTACATGTTACAGAAGGTGTCAGAACACTATATGTTCCAGAAGGTGTCAGACAACATTACATGTTCCAGAAGGTGTCAGAACACACTATATATTCCAGAAGGTGTCAGAACACTACATGTTCCAGAAGGTGTCAGAACACACTACATGTTACAGAATGTGTCAGAACACACTACATGTTCCAGAAGGTGTCAGAACACACTACATGTTACAGAAGTTTTCAGAACACACTACATGCTCCAGAAGGTGTCAGAACACACTATATGTTCCAGAAGGTGTCAGAACAAACTATATGTTACAGAAGGTGTCAGAACAAACTACATGTTCCAGAAGGTGTCAGAACACACTATATGCTCCAGAAGGTGTCAGAACACACTATATGTTCCAGAAGGTGTCAGAACAAACTACATGTTCCAGAAGGTGTCAGAACACACTATATGCTCCAGAAGGTGTCAGAACACACTATATGTTCCAGGTGTCAGAACACACTACATGTTCCAGAAGTTATCAGAACACATTATGTGTTCCAGGTGTCAGAACACTACATGCAGTCTTTGCAAATGCCTTCAACAAGTGTGATAGCTCAGAAAATGTGTGATAAAGGAATAACTTGAAAATTGGACACATGGATCATCAACTTTCTAACCAATAGAACACAAAGAGTAATGGTAAACATAATTAAGTCGGAGGCTGCTACACAAGGTACAGTACCCTTCCCCCATCCTGTTCCTCATCCTCAAATCAGACATAGACAGAGATGTAAACCATAGTACTGTATCTTCTTTTGCAGACGATACTACAGGGTGTGTCACTCGTAGGAGGCCCCGACGTGTTTCTCCAGTAGTTGCAACAGTCTTGTTTGTATATTATGTCTGTACTTAGCTCAGACCTGACCTGTACTTTGCTCTGTGAAGACGTGTCTTGTGTGCTCTCTGTGAATCTGAACAAGATTTCCTCTCTTGAAATACTCTACCAGCAGCTGAAGAAAGAACTGAGGGTAGCTAAACTTGAGATACAGCGACTGACTGAGGAAAACAAGAGGATTCGTAGTAATCCTCCTGTTGAAATTCTAAAGCCAAGAAAGGAACCTGGACAGTGGCTGGAATGCATGGGACAAAGTTAAGGTTCAAGAGGACGGATGGAGAGGTAGAATCAACGAAGATCCAGGAAACTGTTGTGGAAACATCTAACCGATTCTCCGTGTTACCCGATGAATGTGAGTTGACTACTGGGAACATCACGACGAACGACACCAAGGAAGGTATGAACATTGTTCTTGTTGGGGATAGTCAGATTAGGTACATGGATAGAGCTTTCTGCTTGAAAGATAGAAGTAGGAGACAGAGGGTTTGCTTTCCTGGGGCTGGGATGGAGGATATTGTTAGCCGTCTGGACGACATCATGAGAGGTAATGGGAGCAATCTATTATCTGTCTCAGTGCTGGAGGCAACGATGGTGGCAGACGTTGGAGTGAGGACCTGACTAGCAGGTATAGGTCAGCAATAGACATAATTAGGAAGAAGGGTGGGAACCCTGTCATATGTGGTATTTTGCCAAGGAGAGGAGTTGGAAATGAATGGCTGTCCAAGGCAATTGGTGTCAATTGCTGGCTGGACAAATACTGTAAGGAAAATGCAGAAACATTAATTGACAACTGGGACCTCTTCTATGGCAGGGATGGGGTTCACTTATCTAGGTCTGGGGTGGGGCACTGGCAACTGCAGTGGAGGGGCTGTTAGGGCTTTAAACTAGAAAAAGTTAGTGGTATGGGTTATGGGGAAAACAGTGAAGTCCCAGTGTAGTAATATTATGAATTCTAGGAGAACTACTAATAGGCAGAATAAGGTGGATATTGGAAAGTCAGTGGCACAAGGTGACAAGGACTGTAATAGGTATAGTGGAAAAACATAAATGAGCAGGAAGGGTAAAGAGAAATGGGGTCTTTATATATATATTACACTAATAGTAGTAGTGCTAGAAATAAGATGGACGAGTTGAGATTAGTTGCAAGTGCGGGTAATATTGATGTTTTGCAATAACTGAGACATGGTTTAATATGAAAAATCGGGACATGCCTGCTGAATGTGACATCCAGGGTTTTAAATTGTTCCAAGTAGACAGAAGTATCGGGAAGGGAGTGGGGTGGCACTCTATGTCTGCGATCATTTAAATTGTTGCATAAAAACGGGCATAAAGTCTGAAATAATACATACAGAGTCTGTCTGGATAGAATTTTCAGAGGGTGTGAAAAGTTGATTTTAGGCGTGATATATCGTCCTCCAAACTTAGATAGGGAACAAGGGAGACTACTCTGGGAGGAAATTGTTAAGGCACGATAACGTAGTAATTCTAGGGGACTTTAACTTCAGTCAGATTTACTGGAATTTCTTGGCAGGAATTTAGAATCTAACGACTTTTAGAAGTAGTTCAGGATAGTTTTTGAAGCAGTTTGTGACAGAACCTACAAGGGAAATAACCTACTTGACTTGGTTCTGGCAAACAAGAATCCTTGTTAATAATTTAGAAATTACAAAGGAATGTGGCACAAACGACCACAAGTCATTTACCTTTAGCATTGAATGTATGTATGATAGTAGGGATAATTCAGTAACAGTCCCAGACTTTTGCTAGCAGATTATAATAGGCTTAGAGAACACTTATCAACTATGGACTGGGGTAACGAAGAGAGCTTTCAATATGACAGCTTTCTTAACACTATACATGCTGCCAAAGAACATTTATCCCATATAAAGAAATTAGATCAAGTAAAATGACCCAAAATGGATGAATAATAGGCTCAAATATCTTTTAGGGCAGAAGAAAGGAATTTATAGGCGCATAAATAGAGGTGAGGGTCATCTTATAAATCAGTATACTGACATTAAGAGAGACGTTAAAAGGGTATAAGAAAAGCTAGGCGGGACTATGAAATTAAAGTTGCTAGGGATTCAAAAACTAACCCAAAAGTTTTATCCAGGTTTATAGGACAAAAGTTAGGGATAAGATAGGTCCCCTTAAAAATAACTCTGGGCATCTTACTGACAAGGAGAATGATATATGCTCTATTTTTAATAATTATTTTCTCTCGGTTTTCACACATGAAGACACTAATAATATCCCAGTAATTATTTTTATAGTGTCCCTGAAGAAGATAAATTATGTAATATCACAGTCACTAGCGAAATGGTTATGAAACAAGTAGACCGACTGAAACAAAATAAATCGCCGGGTCCTGATGAGCTTTTGCAAGGGTTCTTAAGGAATGCAAAATGGAACTCTGTGAACCAATATCTAACATTTTTAATTTATCTCTTCAAACAGGTGTAGTGTCTGATGTGTGGAAGATGGGTAATGTAATTCCTATTTTAAAGCAGGGGACAAGTCACTACTGTCAAATTACCGCCCAATAAGCCTGACCTCAATTGTAGGCAAATTACTAGAGTCAATTATAACTGATATTATTAGAAACCATCTAGATAACCATAATTTGATTAATGATACTCAGCATGGATTCACGAGAGGCCGTTCCTGCCTATCTAATTTATTAACCTTCTTTAGTAAAGCTTTTCAGGCTGTTGATCACGATAAAGAATTCGATATTGTTTATTTAGATTTTAGTAAATCTTTTGATAGAGTACAGCACCAGAGACTGTTAAAGAAATTGGCAGCTCATGGCATTGGGGAAAAAGTGCTGTCATGGATCGAGTCATGGCTCACCAATATTAAGCAGAGAGTGTGCATAAATGGGGTTAAATCCGAGTGGGGATCTGTAACAAGTGGTGTTTATAATATATATCAATGACCTTGGTGAGGGAATTACTAGTTATATGAGCAAATTCGCCGATGACACGAAGATAGGTAGGATAATTGATTCTAACGTAGATGTCAGGGAACTTCAGGAGGATTTAGACAAACTCAATTCCTGGTCAGAAAAGTGGCAGATGCAGTTCAGTGTAGATAAATGCAAGGTTCTGAAGCTCGGGAGTGTCCTTAACCCAAACACTTATAAGTTAAATAATGTAGAACTTAGCCATACAGATTGCGAAAAGGACTTGGGGATTATGGTAAGCAGCAACCTTAAACCAAGACAGCAATGCCTGAGCGTACGTAATAAGGCAAACAGATTACTGGGATTTATATCAAGAAGTGTAAGCAACAGAAGTCCAGAGGTTATATTACAGCTTTATACATCGTTAGTAAGGCCTCACCTAGAATACGCAGCTCAGTTCTGGTCTCCATATTACAGAATGGATATTAATTCGTTAGAAAACATTCCACATAGAATGACTAAATTAATACATAGCATTAGAAATGAAGAAAGATTGAAGACCTAAAATTACATTCACTTGTAAGACGAAGAATGAGGGAGACATGATCGAAGTATACAAGTGGAAAATGGGTATTAACAAAGGGGATACAAATAAGGTCTTGAGTATATCTCACCAAGAGAGAACCTGCAATAATGGATTCAAATTAGATAAGTTTATATTTAGAAAGGATATAGGAAAGTATTGGTTTGGAAATAGGGTAGTTGATGAGTGGAACAGTCTGCCTAGTAGGGTTATTGAAGCTAGGACCTTGTGTAGTTTCAAATTTAGGTTGGATAAATTCATGAGTGAGAGGGGTTGGATTTGAGTGGAAATTGAGTGGAAATAGCATTGAAGATTGGGTTGAACAAATATTCTGTTAGTGGGATAGATTGTGAAGGACGTACCTAGTATGGGCCAAGAGGCCTGCTGCAGTGTTCCTACTTTCTTATGTTCTTAAACGACAACTTGGGGTTCGCTCGAGTAGGACGCCCCGAATTATCGTTTACTACAAACAAGACGGTTGCAACTACTGGAGTAGCAACTCGGAGCCCGCTACGAGTGACACCCTGCAGAAGCTGCATGAGAATGTCATCCATGGAAGACACGGTAAATCTCCAAGCGGATATAAACCAAGTTATCCAATTGACCACGGAAAACAATATGATGTTCAGTGGGGATAAATTTCAGCTATTCCGTTATGGAAAATTTGAGAACAACAATAGAGTGAAAAACTAATATGAAACTAATATTAATATATATATATATATATATATATATATATATATATATATATATATATATATATATATATATATATATATATATATATATATATATATTATATATATATATATATATATATATATATATATATATATTATTAACACATCGGCCGATTCCCACCAAGGCAGGGTGGCCCGAAAAAGAAAAACTTTCATCATCATTCACTCCATCACTGTCTTGCCAGAGGGGTGCTTTACACTACAGTTATAAAACTGTAGAGGGAAGTACAGTGTCTGCACTCCTTCAGAGTGCAGACACTGTACTTCCCCTCTCTAGGACTCAAGTCCGGCCTGCCGGTTTCCCTGAATCCCTTCATAAATGTTACTTTGCTTACACTCCAACAGCACGTCAAGTATTAAAAACTATTTGTCTCCATTCACTCCTATCAAATATGCTCACACATGCTTGCTGGAAGTCCAAGCCCCTCGCACACAAAACCTCCTTTACCCTCTCCCTCCAACCTTTCCTAGGCCGACCCCTACCCCGCCTTCCCTCTACTACAGATTTATACACTCTCGAAGTCATTCTGTCTCGTTCCATTCTCTCTACATGTCTGAACCACCTCAACAACCCCTCCTCAGCTCTCTGGATAATAGTTTTGGTAATCCCGCACCTCCTCCTAATTTCCAAACTCTGAATTCTCTGCATTATATTCACACCACACATTGACCTCAGACATGAGATCTCCACTGCCTCCAGCCTTCTCCTCGTTGCAACATTCATCACCCATGCTTCACACCCATATAAGAGTGTTGGTATAACTATACTCTCATACATTCCCCTCTTTACTTCCATGGACAAAGTTCTTTGTTTCCACAGACTCCGAAGTGCTCCACTCACCCTTTTCCCCTCATCAATTCTATGAATCACCTCATCCTTCATAGACCCATCTGCTGACATGTCCACTCCCAAATATCTGAATACATTCACCTCCTCCATACTTTCTCCCTCCAATCTGATATTCAATCTTTCGTCACCTAATATTTTTATTATCCTCATCACCTTACTCTTTCCTATATTCACTATCAATTTTCTTCTTTTACACACCCTACCAAATTCATCCACCAACCTCTGCAACTTCTCTTCAGAATCTCCCAAAAGCACAGTGTAATCAGCAAAAAGCAACTGTGACAACTCCCACTTTGTATTTGATTCTTTATCTTTTAACCCCACACCTCTTGCCAAGACCCTCGCATTCACTTCTCTTACAACCCCATCTATAAATATATTGAACAACCACGGTGACATCACACATCCTTGTCTAAGGCCCACGTTTACTGGGAAATAGTCCCCCTCCCTCCTACACACTCTAACCTGAGCCTCACTATCCTCATAAAAACTCTTCACTGCTTTCAGTAACCTAGCTCCTATTCCATACACCTGCAACATCTGCCACATTGGCCCTCTATATATATATATATATATATATATATATATATGAAAAAAGATCACAGTAAACAGGTGATATCAAAATATCAAGACAACCACTATGAAAAATAGAAGAATTCCAGCTTTCGTGACTACTACATTATCAAGGAACTAGTTCCTTGATAATGTGAGTAGTCACGAAAGCGCTTGGAATTCTCTATTTTTCATAGTGGTTGTCTTGCTATATATATATATATATATATATATATATATATATATATATATATATATATATATATATATATATATATATATATATATACATACATATGTCCAACATCAAGTTTAATTGTTCCCTGACAATGAACACACTGTATTTTTCGTGAAAACAAATTTTACTTTTAAGATTATGAACAATATTCTGGACTATAGAATTGTCAAGTTTATACATTCTTGAACCAAAATTTAAAATATATTGTGCATAATGCTTGATAAGAATTGATTCAACAATATTTCGCTGAAGAGTAGAATTACAGGGAAGAAATTCTTTGGCATTAGTCTACTCTACACACTGGCTGTGTCTCAGACTTGAAAAACTAAGCTCTGGATTTTTCTATACTAGATACTGCATAAATATGCCGTCTCCTAAGAGGGTGAGTGTAGTAAATAGTTCCTTAAAAATGAATATAAATTACACACACAACCCGCACATATAAAAGAGAGGAGCATACGACGACGTTTCAGTCCGACTTGGACCATTTACAAAGTCACAGTGTGACTTTGTAAATGGTCCAAGTCGGGCTGAAACGTCGTCGTAAGCTCCTCTCTTTTATATGTGCGGGTTGTGTGTGTGTATTGTTCCAGTCACGGTATTGTGCCTTTTTGTTATTTAATATAAATTATTATAATAAAAATTATTATATAATTAATTTGCTTGTTCAGGTGCTAAATCTAAAATTACTCAAGGTTAGCTTTTATCATCAATATTTCATAAACTACTGTACAACATACTGTAAATTTTAATTAGGGACAAACCTGCCAAGAATATATTTGCCATAGAAGAAAACTGTCCACCAGGAGTTTGGGAACTTTAGTATAAAACTTGGTGTAAATTATCCTCAGCCATTCCGAGTAGTCCAAGACCTGTGTCCGCTCTGGCAACATTGACAAGAACTTCACTAACACGTCCACTTCCTGAAGGAAAACATAATAATGTATGAGTTAAGAACTCAGAATACCTCCTTGGTTTCTCATTATATTACATTATTGAATTTGAGCTTCGATGTTCCGCAGAACATCACGTGCGTAACACATTGTAGCACGTTTATATCTGAGTTATGTTTGCTTCATATGTTATATATATGTCGTGCCGAATAGGTAACACTTGCGATTTTGGCAATGCTCTTCTTGCCGAATAAGGCAAGTGAAAATTTGTGTATGCAATATATATATATATATATATATATATATAGTGGACCCTCGCCATTCGAACACTCCAAAACTCACTCTTTTATGTAAGTTTATTTTTGTAAGAGCTTTTATAAGTGTATTTTTGGGGGTCTGAAATGGATTAACCTAATTTACATCATTCCTTATGGGAATAAATTCATTTGGTAACAGCACTTGAACAGCATTCTGGAATGAGGGTGAGTTTTGGAGTGTTCGAATAGCGAGGGTCCACTGTATATATATATATATAGGATGGGGTCCACCTCTGGTGTCAATTGTGGGACCCATTGCCTCGGAGAAGTGGATAAAAAGACTTCAAGGAAGAATATTTAGATTTCTTTCTGAAGCCATTTGAATATTCCACTTCCCCTACCACCCCATCTTTTTTATACAAACTTTATTTCAAGACAAAATACAATGGGGAGTAAAACAACATAGATAACAACTCAGAGCTGCATGTCAAATACTTCGTCCAACTCCCCGGCAGTGGGCCGCGTGCCCAGAATACTGCAGGCATTTTCCCTCTGGATCGCAACACTGAGTCTCTGAAAGAGGAAGCTGGTCGCCCTGTGGTCCTTGGTTTCTATGATGAGTTTTCCACCCAGCTCCTTGAGAACCTTTAGAGCACACTTGCCCCATGCTCCATGGGTCTCCGACCCTATTGGGATGAAGTTATAGCAAGAGGGAAGGTTTTCATATTTGCGGGTCTTCTGGGTCTCCCTGTGGCTGGCAGCTCCACCCCCTTCGGCTAAGGAGTGTGGCAGGTAGGTGTCTGCCAATGTGGCAGCACAGGTGTAGTCCCAAGCAATCTGCTTACCATCCTTCCAGGGTAGCATGGTGGCTCCATCAGGACGCTTTTGACTTCCATCAGACCTCTGCACTTGGGGTTCCCGTTGAGCTGGGCAACGGGCTGTGGCGAGGCTTCTCTTTATGATGTCATTGACCTCCTCATGCCTAGCATACTTCCCTTCTGATGTGTGACACACTAGACCATGAAGTCCGAATTGATCAGCCGTCGCCCTGCCGCAAATACACCTATGTTCGGTGAGTATGGGGGCGGCTAGGCGAAGAGCAACACCAATCCGAATGGCCTGTGGGTCGAGTCGAGTGCCCAGAGAGGAATTGGGAACAGCAAGAAGGAAATCTCCTAAGTGTGGTGCCTTCACCGCTAGGAGACGAGCTTTGTACTTTCCTGAAGCGTTGGTGAGCATTGTGTTGGAAATTTTTTCCATGATTGGTTTGTCCCAGTGGGACTGTTTGTGCTCTTTGGGAGGAGCTGGTCTACTGGAGGAGTCTGCCAGGATGTCCCACTGCACCGCTGCTTCAATGAACTTGGGGTCTTGAGCTCCCACCACACCTCTCAAACGTTCAGGGACAATCCTCTTGACTATATATATATATATATATATATATATATATATATATATATATATATATATATATATATATATATATATATATATATATATATATATATATATATAGGTAGTAGGTTGGTAGACAGCAACCACCCAGGGAGGTACTACCGTCCTGCCAGGTGACTGTGAAACAGAAACCTGAAACTGTTTTACATGATGGTAGGATTGCTGGTGTCTTTTTCTGTCTCATAAACACGCTGGATAACAGGTATATCTAGCTACTTCTACTTACACTTTAGGTCACACTACACAGGCATGCACATGCATATATATACATACACACATCTAGGTTTTTCTTCTTTTTCTTAATAGCTCTTGTTCTTTTTATTTTCTCTATTATCCATGAGGAAGTGGAAAAGAATATTTCCTCCGTAAGCCATGTGTGTCGTATGAGGCGACTAAAATGCCGGGAGCAATGGGCTAGTAACCCCTTCTCCTGTACACATTTACTAAAAAAGAGAAGAAGAAAAACTTTATAAAACTGGGTTGTTTGAATGTGCGTGGATGTAGTGCGGATGATAAGAAAGAGATGATTGCTGATGTTATGAATGAAAAGAAGTTGGATGTCCTGGCCCTAAAAGAAACAAAGCTGAAGGGGTTAGGCGAGTTTCAGTGGGGAGAAATAAATGGGATTAAGTCA
This sequence comes from Cherax destructor, assembly GCA_009830355.1. NCBI lineage: Eukaryota > Metazoa > Arthropoda > Malacostraca > Decapoda > Parastacidae > Cherax > Cherax destructor. The sequence continues at coordinate 84,159 of WNWK01006786.1, forward strand.
GAAGTATCTGAGAGAGTTAGAGCTAAGGAAGGGATAGCAATAATGTTGAAGGATCAGTTATGGAAGGAGAAGAGGGAATATAAATGTGTAAATTCAAGGATTATGTGGATTAAATTAAGGGTCGGATGCGAAAAGTGGGTCATAATAAGCGTGTATGCACCTGGAGAAGAGAGGAGTGTAGAGGAGAGAGAGAGATTTTGGGAGATGTTAAGCGAATGTATAGGAACTTTTGAACCAAGTGAGAGAGTAATTGTGGTAGGGGACCTAAATGCTAAAGTAGGAGAAACATGTAGAGAGGGTGTGGTAGGTAAGTTTGGGGTGCCAGGTGTAAATTATAATGGGAGCCCTTTGATTGAACTTCGTATAGAAAGGGGCTTAGTTATAGGTAATACATATTTTAAGAAAAAGAGGATAAATAAGTATACAAGATATGATGTAGGGCGTAATGACAGTAGTTTGTTGGACTATGTATTGGTAGATAAAAGACTGTTGAGTAGACTTCAGGATGTACATGTTTATAGAGGGGCCACAGATATATCAGATCACTTTTTAGTTATAGCTACAGTGGGAGTAAAAGGTAGATGGGATACAAGGAAAATAGAAGCAGTAATTAAGAGAGAGGTGAAGGTTTATAAACTAAAAGGAGGCAGTTAGGGTAAGATATAAACAACTATTGGAGGATAGATGGGTTAGTGAGAGTGTAGGCAATGGGGTCGAAGATGTATGGGGTAGATTTAAAAATGTAGTGTTAGAGTGTTCAGCAGAAGTTTGTGGTTACAGGCGAGTGGGTGAGGGAGGGAAGAAGAGTGATTGGTGGAATGATGATGTAAGGAGAGTAGTAAGGGAGAAAAGTTAGCATATGAGAGGTTTTACAAAGTAGAAGTGATGCAAGGAGGGAAGAGTATATGGAGAGAAAAAGAGAGGTTAAGAGAGTGGTGAAGCAATGTAAAAAGAGAGCAAATGAGAGAGTGGGTGAGATGTTATCAACAAATTTTGTTGAAAATAAGAAAAAGTTTTGGATTGAGATTAATAAGTTGAGGAAGCCTAGGGAACAAATGGATTTGACAGTTAAAAATAGGAGAGGAGAGTTATTAAATGGAGAGTTAGAGGTATCGGGAAGATGGAGGGAATATTTTAAGGAGTTGTTAAATGTTGATGAAGACAGGGAAGCTGTGTTTTCGTGTATAGGGCAAGGAGGAATAACATCTTGTAGGAGTGTGGAAGAGCCAGTTGTGAGTGTGGAGGAATTTCGTGAGGCAGTGGGTAGAATGAAAGGGGGTAAGGCAGCTGGGATTGATGGGATAAAGATAGAAATGTTAAAAGCAGGTGGGGATATAGTTTTGGAGTGGTTAGTGCTATTATTTAATAAATGTATGGAAGAGGGTAAGGTACATAGGGATTGGCAAAGAGCGTATATTGTTCCCTTGTATAAAGGCAAAGGGGACAAAAGAGAGTGCAAAAATTATAGGGGAATAAGTCTGTTGAGTGTACCTGGTAAAGTGTATGGTAGAGTTATTATTGAAAGAATTAAGAGTAAGACAGAAAGCATGATAGCAGATGAACAAGAGGGCTTTAGGAAAAGTAGGGGGTGTGTAGACCATGTGTTTACAGTGAAACATATAGGTGAACAGTATTTGGATAAGGGTAAAGAGGTTTTTGTGGCATTTATGGATTTGGAAAAGGCGTATGATAGGGTGGATAGGGGGGCAATGTGGCAGATGTTGCAGGTGTATGGAATAGGAGGTAGGTTACTGAAAGCAGTGAAGAGTTTTTATGAGGATAGTGAGGCTCAAGTTAGAGTGTGTAGGAGGGAAGGGGACTATTTCCCAGTAAAAGTGGGCCTTAGACAAGGATGTGTGATGTCACCGTGGTTGTTCAATATATTTATAGATGGGGTTGTAAGAGAAGTGAATGCGAGGGTCTTGGCAAGAGGTGTGGGGTTAAAAGATAAAGAATTAAATACAAAGTGGGAGTTGTCACAGTTGCTTTTTGCTGATGACACTGTGATTTTGGAAGCACAGTGTTGGTGGATGAATTTGGTAGGGTGTGTAAAAGAAGAAAATTGAAAGTGAATATAGGAAAGAGTAAGGTGATGAGGATAACAAAAAGATTAGGTGACGAAAGATTGGATATGAGATTGGAGGGAGAGAGTAATGAGGAGGTGAATGTATTCAGATATTTGGGAGTGGACATGTCAGCAGATGGGTCTATGAAGGATGAGGTGAATCATAGAATTGATGAGGGAAAAAGGGTGAGTGGAGCACTTCGGAGTCTGTGGAGACAAAGGACTTTGTCCATGGAAGTAAAGTAGGGAATGTATGAGAGTATAGTTATACCAACACTCTTATATGGGTGTGAAGCATGAGTGATGAATGTTGCAACGAGGAGAAGGCTGGAGGCAGTGGAGATGTCATGTCTGAGGTCAATGTGTGGTGTGAATATAATGCAGAGAATTCGGAGTTTGGAAATTAGGAGGAGGTGCGGGATTACCAAAACTATTATCCAGAGAGCTGAGGAGGGGTTGTTGGCGTGGTTCGGACATGTAGAGAGAATGGAACGAGACAGAATAACTTCGAGAGTGTATAAATCTGTAGTGGAGGGAAGGCGGGGTAGGGGTCGGCCTAGGAAAGGTTGGAGGGAGGGGGTAAAGGAAGTTTTGTGTGCGAGGGGCTTGGACTTCCAGCAAGCATGTGTGAGCGTATTTGATAGGAGTGAATGGAGACAAATGGTTTTTAATACTTGGCGTGGTGTTGGAGTGTGAGCAAAGTAACATTTATGAAGGGATTCAGGGAAACCGGCAGGCCGGACTAGAGTCCTGGAGATGGGAAGTACAGTGTCTGCACTCTGAAGGAGGGGTGTTAATGTTGCAGTTTTATAACTGTAGTGTAAAGCACCCCTCTGGCAAGACAGTGATGGAGTGAATGATGATGAAAGTTTTTCTTTTTTGGGTCACCCTGCCTTGGTGGGAATCGGCCTATGTGTTAATAAATAAATAAATAAAAAAAAAATATATATATATATATATATATATGGTCGAAATCTTAAATCACCGAAAGTTCTTCACTGATGCTTTGAAATTTTGACACAACGTTGCATTCGAATACGCTCGTGGTTTTATATACCTACTATTATATAGATGTTACACCTGTGACTATTATATAGATGTCACACCTGTGGCAGAATGATATAAGTTTCATTCTGCCATTTCAAATGGCTGCTTCAGCTGGAATAATATATATATATATATATATATATATATATATATATATATATATATATATATATATCTTTAGAATTGTGCAGTTTAGATCTAGACACGGATTGCTTCTCACATGGACAATTATATGTTGCATGTTCTAGAGTCGGCAAACCAGACAATCTCTATATCTGCACAGACAATGGAACAACAAAAAATATTGTATACCCACAAGCATTGTGAAATTAAACATATTAGAAACGTGCGCTTTCTCTTTTCTTTCTTTTCCATTTAACCAGACTGAGCCACAGCAACGTGTTGCCGGGTATATATACAAACACTGATCTCTGGCCGAAGGAGACTTGAACCTACGAACCTTAGAACAAGGTACGCAGTGCTTTACCGACCGTACCACACTGGATCAGAGATCAGGGTTTGTGAATATTTCGCCTGTTCTTGCGAATTATAAGCATTGTAAAAAATCTCTAAGTCTGTCGATGCATGCAGGGGATGAGATGAAAAGCTGTAAGCCACCTGCCTGAAAGCTGGTTGTCTTGGCTAAAAACGTCTAGCGTGAGCTGGGCGCCAAGATATTGGTCCAGTGAGGTACGGTCGGCCAGAGATCAGTTTATATATATATATATATATATATATATATATATATTATTGTACCCACGAACGAGTGGTATTGATCAATAACAACACTGCACTAGCCAAAAAGCCGAACTCATGCTGCTTTGGTTCGCCTCATGGTGAGCGTAAACACATGACGCCTTAGACCACTGAACCACACAATCCTTAAGAGTAGCGCATCCAGTAGAACTGGACGTTGGTCTACCTACCCAAGGACATACGGTGGTGTGGACGCCTCTAAGCTAATTTCATTCTACTCCCTGTTTGGTGTACTAGCTCAACAAGCTTTATATTATATTATTGTAAACACGAACGAGTGGTATTGATCAACACCACACCACCGTATGTCCTTGGGTAGTGAGTACAACATCTAGTTCTACTGGATGTGCTACTCTTAAGGATTGTGTAGTTCAGTGGTTTAAGGCGTCATGTGTTTTTGCTCACCATGAGGCTGGCCAAAGCAGCATGGGTTCGGCCCCTGGCTAGTGCAGTGTAGTTATTGATCAATACTACTTGTTCGTGGCTACAATAATATAAAATACTGCTCGTTGAGGCTAGTACACCAAACGGGGAGTGGAATGAAATTAGCTCAGAGGCGTCCACACCACCGTATGTCCTCGTGTATATATATATATATATATACTTCAGGTCGGAGGAAACTTAAACCAACGAATTATGAAACAAAGTGCGCAGTACTATACTCAGCTTGCCAGACCGGACATTACGCTGTCGTTCTAGCAAAGCTAGGCGTTTGTAGCTGGCTTACGGTTAGTTATACTCCCTCAAGCACTGACCAACGAAAGATATATAAATGTTTAGACATCCCAGAACAAGCAAACCTACGTACTTTGGGACAAAGTATGCAGTACTAAACACACCACGACAAATCCAACAACATGCTGGCGCCCAACTAAGCTACAGAATAGCTGTCACATGTTCTGAAGTGGTTGCATAGTACTTCATACTTTGTACAAAAGTACGTATGTTGGAGTCTCCGCCTGCCTGAAATAAATGTCTGTAAATGTTTCACTTGTACTGGAAAGTCTAAACATTCTAATGTTTTTCGTTGGTCGATGCATATGCATCGACCAGGGGGTCGAAGAGGAGATAAAAAGCTGGTCACCAGCCGCGTGGCAGCAACTCTGAGAGAAACGCCTAGGTTGGCTGGGCGGTGTAGTATTGACTCGTGTAGTGTGGAGTGCATAGTACTGTGTATTATGTCCAAAAGTTCGAAGGATTGAGTCTATTTAATATAAATATGTAATAAACTTACCCTACGTTGAATCACGCCTATTGCTCCATTAAATGTGCCATTACGCATCTTGTCAATTCCACCAAAAGTCTCGCTGATCTTGATGGTGAAGTTGAGTTTCCTCATAATGTCTTCCAACATCTCTCCCAACATTGCATCTTGTATCTGTAAAAAAATTGTACATGAAGGTTTTCCTAAATATTAGCACGAATGAAAAAAAAAAAATGCTTATTAGAATATATGAATCATAATTCTTTCACACTTTACTAGGGAAATGCAGTTAAATATTGTGAACAATTGCAACTTTTTCATAAATTGCAGGGCGTAGATCAACGTGCAAAAATTTAAAAGCCTCTTGTAACTACTGACATCGATAATGGTATTTTAAAACAACAGGCCAAGACTCGTCATATACTGGAAAGGGAAAAGTTACAGATTGACACTCATATTATATACTCTGGAACTGTCTTGGGGACCCTCATCCTCAGAGAAAAGAATAAACTTGCTTCAGGGGAAACTCAGAGTTCTCTCTGAAGCTGTTTGAAAATTTTCTCCTACCACCCCCTATATTTTCTATATACTTTATTTAAAGACAAAATACAGTGACAAAATACATTGACAATAATACAATAGGGAGTAAAACAACATAGATAACAACTCAGAGCTACATCTCAAATACTTGGTCCAGCTTCTCGGCAGTGGGCCGCGTGCCCAGAATGCTGCAGGCATTTCCCCTCTGGATAGCAACACTGAGTCTCTGAAAGAGGAAGCTGGCTACCCTGTGGTCCTTGGTTTCTATGATGAGTTTTTCACCCAGCTCTTTGAGAAACTTTAGAGCACACTTGCCCCATGCTCCAAGGGTCTCCGACCCTATTGGGATGAAGTTATAGCAAGGGGGAAGGCCTTCATATTTGCGAGTCTTCTGAGTCTCCCTATGGAAGGCAGCTCCACCCCCTTCAGCTACGGTGTATGGCAAGTAGGTGTCTGCCATTGTGGCGGCACAGGTGTAGTCCCAAGCAAATATATATATATATATATATATATATATATATATATATATATATATATATATATATATATATATATATATATATATATATATATATATATATATATATATATATATATATTTATATAGGATGGGGTCCACCTCTGGTACAAATTGTAGGATCCATAGCCTCGGAAAAGTGGATATAAAGGCTTCAAGGAAGAATATTTGGATTTCTTCCTGAAGCTATTTGAATATTCCACTTCCCCTACCACCCCATCTTTTATTTTTTTTTTTTACCCATAGGTATATTTTATTACATAATATGGTACAAAAGATTTAAGAGATACATTGTTGATATAAAGATGGCATATACAGTACCCGAGATGTGAGAGATACATGTCTAGTACATATATATATATCGTGCCGAATAAGTAAAACTTGCGATTTTGGCTTAAATAGCAACTCTCTTCTTGCCGAATAAGGTAAGCGAAAATTTGTGTATGCAAAAATTTCGCAAAAATCATTCTGAACCTAACAAAAAATATATATTTCATTGTGTTTGTGTATTATTAAATTATTGTAAGCTTATCGCGATAAACCACCTCAATTACTGGGAACGCTTGAAGTTCCTAAACCTGTACTCCCTAGAACGCAGGCGAGAGAGATACATTATTATATACACGTGGAAAATTCTCGAGGGATTAGTACCAAACTTGCACACGAGTGTCACTCCCTACGAAAGCAAAAGACTCGGCAGGCGATGTAACATCCCCCCAATGAAAAGCAGGGGTGCCACTAGCACGTTGAGGGACAACACAATAAGTGTCAGGGGACCAAGATTGTTCAACTGCCTCCCAGCATACATAAGGGGGATTACCAACAAACCCCTGGCTGTCTTTAAGCAGGCATTGGACAGGCACCTAAAGTCGGTACCTGACCAGCCAGGCTGTGGTTCGTACGTTGGACTGCGTGCGGCCAGCAGTTACAGCCTGGTTGATCAGGCTCTGGTCCAACATGAGGCCTGGTCACAGACCGGGCCGCAGGGGCGTTGACCCCTGGAATTATCTCCAGGTAAACTCCAGGTTATCTAAAATATATTTAGTTGGATTAGGCTAAATTAAATTGAGCTTGTTATAATAAGGTTAGGTAAGTTTTCTAAGGTTCTTTTGGTACAAAGTTATTAATTTTTGCATTAACATAAATGAAAAAATATAATCTTTAAACGAATAAGAATTATTTTTAGAAAGGACTTAATTTTAAACGAATTCTTGCTAATTGACCAATTTTACCTATTCTGCTCGATATATATTTACCATACTGCCGAGAGTAGACCCTGCAAAACATTCTCTCGCCTCAAGAGACAGAACAACGTTCACATTGCCTTAACCACTTAACCAGCGATCCTTGAAAGACCATGCACCCAGCAGAGCTAGGTGTTGTTCATGATCCGAGGACACTCGTGGTAGTGGTAAGCTCAAGGCTAATTTCAACCACCTCCCGTTTGAATACCAGCCTCCACAAGCAGTTTACATAGTAATGAAACCACGAAACAAGTGGTATTGAATTATTTACCAAACTGCGGGAGGTGGCTGAAATTAGCCATGAGCTTACCACTACCACGAGTGTCCTCGGATCATGAACAACACTTAGCTCTTCTTAAGGTTTACCTTTGTGTAAGAAACTCTTAATAGACTTCCTTTGAGGGAGGTTACAGGGCGAAGGAGTGACGTAGTATGAAGCAGCAGTCCTTGGTACAAACAACCTACAGTGCGCAGCTCGTACTTGCCACCGTCACAAAGTTTCGCCTCTCTCAACAGTCCCTCACACTTCCTTGAACCTTCCTAAATCATCGTCCATTGAAACAGTTCAAAATAAAAAATCAGAATCATGTGTCAGTAAATACTAGTAAGTTATTTAATGACAAACAGAGATCAATTGTGATTTATTGAGAAGAGACAAATACAGTATGATCTTCAACCATACTGAGGACAAACATCACTCACCTTATCATAAGGTTCCTCAAGAAGGACCATACGTACTCCAATCGGGATGCTGGGACACAAATCTGTAGCCAAGATATTGCCTCCCACTGGGGCGAGCATCAGTGTGTCCCACTAAGTGAGTGAGTAATAAGTGCACGTGTAGTGAAGTTTGTCAAGAAGAGTCTGAATTAGCAGTGAATATTTATCACTTACTTGCAAGGGTAGGTCATATAGCATCAAAGAGCAACAACATAAAGAAAATATTTTGAGTAATAATATAGAAAAAAGTAATCGTATAAGGATTTTGGTTTCAATTTTGGGGGTCAAGAGTTAAGGAAGAATTTTGATTAACTGATCTGAAACATGACAATTTATATTGAATTCTATTTAACTGAATGTTTTTCTTTAAGAAAACTTACAGAAAATTGCGTTAATACTCAAACTTCCAAATACGTTAATATTTACATTTCCAAATTCGTTAATAGTTTAACTTGGAGATGACACAATACATAGTTATACTTAAAATACGTTATTACTTACGGGTCCAAATACACCTCTAGAGAGAAGCTGTATATAAACAAAATAGATTAGATTATTTTTAATAATTATTTATTCTAAACCATCTGTATTCCAGACACTAATTATTTTCAGTCATCATTTATATTAAAAATATATTTTTCATTATACAAACTTGATCAAAATTCGAAATTCTCGTTAAATTATATAGTGAATAAATGTTTATTTAACGATATAAATTCTACAACCTTTAAATAAAAATTTGGATGAATAGTTGCATGTTTTCAGATTTTTCTAAGAAATAAAAACGATTAAATAAACTATTATTTAATAGTAGGTTAACTCGACAGGATAAGTAAGAGAAGTGAATGGTAATAATTTATAAATAGAATAGTGTTTGACTCTGAACAAACATGTCCACATGATGTGGATAAGTAAAGTGCACATTGTGGCCTACCACTGCGGGTAGCATCAGGAGAATAAACAAATGTACAATAGCTACAGTTTATGTAGAAAGGCCGTCAGACCTAAGTCACATATCTTAATTCTCTTGTAGGAACAAATAGTTACAGTAAATAAATCAGGTTCCTGAAGAACTTTATAAATAGAAACTCAAAGTATTAAGTTTAGTACTCAATATTGACGTCACACCACCAATGAGTGATGATGACATTTTTAAATAAGTTTGCAAGTTGGAGTTGCTGGTGGGGAGAAGTATCATGCGACTCGTGACATAATTACTCTTTATGGGGGTTGTTTAGTTGTGTTCTCCTGGGTGCTACTCTGTGTTTGCTTAGTGAAGGTCAGACAGATATAATGAATGTGGGATCGAGTCTCAGCCTCAGCAGCTTGCAACATGTACACTCTGTTATTCAAGTCTTACCCATTGAATTTCGTTTCATTATTCGTCATTTGTAAATACCAAAAGTAAACCACTTTTGGAAAAAATTGTTATTAAGCTGTAGCATAAATTTATTACTAACATCGAATGTAACATGGATACAACTCAATTTTTTTTGTTCCACTTAAATATACTGACACTGTCATGTTATATTTACATATATTGACACTGTCATGTCATATTTACATATATTGACACTATCATGTCATATTTACATATATTGACACTCATGTCATATTTATATATATTGACACTGTCATGTCATATTTACATATATTGACACTTTCATGTCATATTTACATATATTGACACTGTCACATCATATTTACATATATTTATATTCACATTTTTTTTTTAAACTCCTCAACTAACTCTCACTTCCCTCAGAGTCTCTCACACAGACCAACCAAACTTAATTCACATCTCATATGTCTCATTCACCGACACCTGACACACTTACTGACACCCGACACACTTACTGACACCTGACACACTTACTGACACCCGACACACTTACTGACACCTGACACACTTACTGACACCCGACACACTTACTGACACCTGACACACTTACTGACACCCGACACACTTACTGACACCTGACACACTTAATGACACTTGACACACTTAATGACACCTAACACACTTACTGATATCTGACACACCTACTGACACCTGACACACTGACACCTGACACACTTACTGACACCTGACACACTTACTGACACCTGACACACTTAATGACACCTGACACACTTACTGATACCTGACACACTTAGTGACACCTGACACACTTACTAACACTTGACACACTTAATGACACCTGACACACTTACTGACACCTGACACACTTAATGACACCTGACACACTTACTGACACCTGACACACTTACTGACACTTGACACACTTACTGACACCTGACACACTTACTGACACCTGACACACTTACTGACACCTGACACACTTACTGGCACCTGACACACTTACTGACACCTGACACACTTACTGACACCTGACACCTGACACACTTACTGACACCTGACACACTTACTGACACCTGACACACTTACTGACACCTGACACACTGACACTTGACACACTGACACCTGACACACTGACACCTGACACGCTGACACCTGACACACTGACACACTGACACCTGACACGCTGACACCTGACACACTTAATGACACCTGACATACTTAGTGACACCTGACACACTTAGTGACACCTGACACACTTACTGACACCTGACACATTTACTGACACCTGACACACTGACACCTGACACGCTGACACCTGACACACTGACACCTGACACACTTAATGACACCTGACATACTTAGTGACACCTGACACACTTAGTGACACCTGACACACTTACTGACACCTGACACACTTAGTGACACCTGACACACTTACTGACACCTGACACACTTACTGACACCTGACACACTTACCGACACCTGACACACTTACTGACACACTTACTGACACCTGACACACTTACTGACACCTGACACACTTACTGACACCTGACACACTGACACCTGACACACTTAGTGACAGCTAAAAAAACACTCTTATATCATATTACTTTACGTCTACACTTTCCAGTAAAACCTCCCACAACCCCGTAACTCATCTAACACCTACATTAACTCAAGTATCACTTACAACAATTCATCTCTGATAAAACTCTCACAATCTTTTTAGTACCGCCCTTACTTTGACATCTCCTTTAAACAATATATCAAAACAACAATCTAATACTTCCCTGTTTCACTTTCATTCCTCCTCCCAGTATCCCTTCAGAAGCCCACCCATATAATGATGACTCACTCCCACACCCATACAACTCACTCCCAAACTTATCCAACTTATTAGCAAACTTATCCCACAATCCTCTATTTCGCTCAGACGCTTTAAAATCTCACTTTCGTTATAAGATAAGATTTCTTCGGATTTTTAACCCCGGAGGGTTAGTTATCCAGGATAACCCAAGAAAGTCAGTGCGTCATCGAGGACTGTCTGTCTTATTTCCATTGGGGTCCTTAATCTTGTCCCCCAGGATGCGACCCACACCAGTCGACTAACAACCCAGGTACCTATTTGCTGCTAGGTGAACATGACAACAACAGGTGTAAGGAAACACGTCGAAATGTTTCCACCCGGCGGGAATCGAACCCGGGCCCTCCGTGTGTGAAGCGAGAGCTCAAGCCACCAGACCACCAGGCCACAAACACGGACACACAAAGACAGGCAGGCAGACAGACAGACACACAGACAGACAGCCAGTTGCTAGATCACATCTTGACATCTGGTCTAGCAACTGGCTTCTCGAATTTAACCCCACCAATTGCAAAGTCATGAAGATCAGAGAAGGGCAAAGAAGACCGCTGACAGAGTACAGGCTAGGTGGACAAAGGCTACAAATCTCATCAAAGGAGAAAGACCTTGGGGTGAGTATAACGCCAAGCACGTCTCCGGAAACATACATCAACCAGATAACCGCGGCAGCATATGGGCGACTGGCAAACCTAAGATTAGCGTTCCGTTACCTTAACAAGGAATCGTTCACGACACTGTACACCGTGTACGTCAGGCCCATACTAGAATATGCAGCACCAATCTGGAACCCACACCTGGTCAAGCATGTCAAGAAATTAAAGAAAGTGCAAAGGTTTGCGACAAGGCTAGTTCCACAACTCAGGGGACTGCCTTATGAAGAAAGGTTGAGGGAAATAGGACTAACAACACTGGAGGACAGAAGGGTTAGAGGAGACATGATAACGACATACAAAATACTGCGGGGAATCGACAAGGTAGATAGTGACAGGATGTTCCAGAGAGGGAACACAGAAACAAGGGGACACAACTGGAAGCTGAAGACTCAGATGAGTCAAAGGGATGTTAGGAAGCATTTCTTCAGCCATAGAGTAGTCAGGAAGTGGAATAGTCTAGCGAACGATATAGTGGAGGCGGGAACCATACATAGTTTTAAGACAAGGTATGATAAAGCTCATGGAGCAGGGAGAGCAGAGACCCAGTAGCAGACAGCGAAGAGGCGGGGCCAGGAGCTGAGTCTCGACCCCTGCAACCTCAATTAGGTGAGTACAATTAGGTGAGTACACACACGCACACACACACAATTTTAAATAAGGAGACAGACACGAAGCACTAAACTACAGACCAGTGTCACTGACATGTATAGTATGCAAGGTCATGGAGAAGATTATCAGGAGAAGAGTGGTGGGGCACCTAGAAAGGAACGAGCTTAACAACGGCAGCCAGCATGGTTTCAGGGATGGGAAATCCTGTGTCACAAACCTACTGGAGTTCTATTTCAGGGTGACAGCAGTAAGACAAGAGAGAGAGGGTTGGGTAGATTGCATTTTCTTGGACTGTAAGAAGGCGTTTGACACAGTTCCACACAAGAGATTAGTGCAAAATCTGTAGGACCAGGCAGGAATAACAGGGAAGGCACTACGATATATCAGGGAATACCTGTCAGGAAGACAGCAGTGAGTCATGGTACGTGGCGAGGTGTCAGAGTGGGCGCCTGTAACGAGCGAGGTGCCACAGGAATCAGTCCTAGGACCGGTGCTATTTCTGGTATTTGTGAACGACATGACGGAAGGAATAGACTCCAAAGTGTCGCTGTTTGCAGATGATGTGAAGTTGATGAGAAGAATTCAATCGGACGAGGACCAGGCAGAACTACAAAGGGATCTGGACAGGCTGCAGGCCTGGTCCAGCAATTGGCTCCTGGAATTCAACCCCACCAAGTGCAAAGTCATGAAGATTGGGGAAGGGCAAAGAAGACCACAGACGGAGTACAGTCTAGGGGACCAGAGCCTACAAACCTCACTCAAGAAAAAGGATCTTGGGGTGAGTATAACACCGGGCACATCTCCTGAGGCGTATATCAACCAAATAACTGCTGCAGCATACGGACGCTTGGCAAACCTAAGAACAGCATTCCGACATCTTAATAAGGAGTTATTCAGGACCTTGTACACTGTGTACGTTAGGCCCATACTGGAGTATGAAGCTCCAGTTTGGAACCCTCACCTAGCCAAGCATGTAAGGAAACTAGAGAAAGTGCAAAGGTTTGCAACAAGACTAGTCCCGGAGCTAAGGAGTATGTCCTACGATGAGAGGTTACGATAACGACATATAAAATACTGAGAGGAATCGACAAGGTGGACAGAGACAGAATGTTCCAGAGGTGGGACACAGCAACAAGGGGTCACAGTTGGAAGTTGAAGACTCAGATGAACCACAGGGATGTTAGGAAGTATTTCTTCAGTCACAGAGTTGTCAGGAAGTGGAATAGTCTGGGAAGTGATGCAGTGGAGGCAGGATCCATACATAGCTTTAAGGAGAGGTATGATAAAGCTCATGGAGCGGGTAGAGTGACCAAGAAGCGGCCAGTGAAGAGGCGGGGCCAGGAGATGTGACTCGACCCCTTCAACCACAACTAGGTGAGTACACACACGTTTACACCCACACATTCCCACATATACAGACCCACGCACACTCTCCCCCCTTCACTCTCCCCCACTTATCTCCCCTGATCCCCCTCTCCACAGAAATACAGTCTTTCATTCTGTGGAACCAAAAAAAAAAAAAAATGGGTTGCCATAGACAAGAACGGAAAACAAGGGGACTGGAGAACGAGTCTGCAAAGGAAGATTGGGTAGCAGAGCTCATGAAAAGGGAACATGCGTAGGGAAGGAAGCTAGAAGAGCTTCCTGCTCTCTGCAGGAAGTGCAGAGAGCAGGAAGTCAGAGATGCAAGTCACAGCAGCAGATGCTAGATTCAGAGATTAGAAGAGGAATTGAAAAATCTGAAACAGCCTAAAGAACTAAAGAGCAATGTGGGCATGACATCAGAAACTGCTACCTCAGTCATAAACAATCGGACTGTAGGGAACGAAGGTGTGAAACTGTATGCAGAGGCCCTATCAAACCATCGAAGAGCCCGAGAATGAAAAAGGATCACATCAGGAACAATCGAGGGGACTGTAGAAAATGAAGGAGCTAAGCTATACGTAGAGGCCCTGACAGACCACAGCAGTGCCCAGGGAAAGCTGAGAAGGGAAAATGACAAACCACTGCGCCAAGGGACAACAGATAGTGAAGAGATTGAAGAAAGGAAAGCTGCAATGGTAACTAAATCGAATCAGGGGATACATAGTGATATGCAGTGAGAGAATGAAAGGGAGAGATCAGTCTTTGTTTATGGGCTCCAGGAAGTTCAAGGGGAACTTACGAAGCAAGAAGACAAGGGGAGAAAAAAAGCAATTGAAAGCATCATGAAAGCAATAGGAGAAGATGACATGACCCAGCTAGCAAATTTTCTGAGAATAGAGGGGTTTGCAAGAGGAAGAAACCGTCTGGTCAAAGTGATTTTCAAGGTAGAATCGGTTCGAAACAGGATCCTACAGGAGAAAGCAAGACTAAGGGACATGTCGGCGTACCGGAGGGTGTATATCGACTGCAAAAGAATACGAGAAGAAAGGCAGAAACTGAAAGAGAGGGTACAAAGACGAAAGGAGGAAAGAGAGGTGAGGATGGAGATGGACAGGAGAACCCAGACTCAGGAGGAAGATCAAATACAACCTCCCTCACAAACACCTACAGAAGCCCCCCAACCAGGACAACCCCAATGCAACCAAACATTCTAACCCAAAACACACATGCCATACCAAATGCCCCCACCCACCTCATTACAAACTCCACCTTCACACCAACCACCCATAGTTCCTCATCAGGTCTCCCGCTTCCTTAACCCCAATGTACCCACCAGACTACAGTTTTAGAAAAGAAGTTGAAGGTTTGGTATTCAAATGCAAATGGAATTACAGATAAATGAGAGGAGTGGTATGAAAGAATAATGGAGACATCCCCAGACATAATACCACTCACAGAAACGAAACTCACCGGGATGATAACAGATGCAATCTTTCCACCCGGATATCAAATCCTCAGGAAAGATAGAGGGAGCAGAAGGGTATGTGGGGAATTATGAGACTACCTGTATGGGCTTAACCAACACTTACATACAAATAATCTCAACGGGAGGTGACAGCCAACAATATTTACCGCAGTTTCCCCCGTGAGGCGTGAGAGAAAACTTAAGTCGCCCTGGTCACAGAAAACGAGTCCCTCGATAACACACGCACTCCTAGACCAGTATAATAATAATAATAATTCAAATTCAAATTCAAATTCTTTATTTCTGGTAATATACAAGGTGGGGTGTACTTATAATTATGCATTTTATAAAGTAGATATTACAAGATGGGCAATAATATGCCTAGGTATGCCTAGGCTTTTCAGGCAGTCTTATGATAGGTCTTACTCTATAGTGACACAATGATTATACAGATAGTAAGGTTAGGTAATTGTAGTGATTAACTAGGTTTACAAAATTGAGGTACTGGAATTTAAACATTTAAGAAATTAACAATTAGTTTATATATTAATGGTAAAGGTGATGTATTGGCATATTACAGTTTCTATATTGGAGTGTTTGGGCAAACTTATGACTAGCTTAAGAATTATGAAGCAACAGTTGTATTAGAATTTTGGTAAGTTCTGTGCAAATTAAGGGGAATCACAGATATCAATAAGTGTATTTTGCTGTGGATATGTGCAAGAGAAAGTAGTTTTCATGTGGTTAGCTATCGGTTGGGTGCGTAAGTGAGATAAGATGTTTTTTAACGGTGCTTTTGAAAATGGAGGTTGTGTCTGCAGTTCTAGAGTTTTCAGACAGGGAGTTCCAGATTTTAGGCCCTTTTATGCGCATTGAATTTTTGTATAGATTTAGTGGACACGGGAATGTCAAAGAGATGTTTATGTCTGGTATTATGTCTATGGGTCCTGTCGCAACTGTCAAGAAAGTGTTTTAGCTCAGGGTTAAAGTTGGAATTAATGGTTCTATAAATGTAGATAGCAGAGTAGTAAGTATGGATGTTCTGAACAGTGAGTAGGTTTAGGTCCTTTGAAGAGTGGGGGTGTGTTGCCTAGCGTTGGATTGCGTGATAATTCTTACTGCGGCTTTCTGTTGGGTTATTATTGGCTTTAGGTGGGTAATTGCTGTTGATCCCCATGCACAAATGGCATATGTGAGGTAGGGATAGATGAGTGAGTAGTATAGTGTGAGAAGGGCTGATTGTGGAACATAATACCGTATCTTAGAGAGGATCCCCACAGTTTTGGACACTTTCTTTGTTATGTGTTGGATATGGGTGCTGAATTTCAGGCTGCTGTCAAGGTGGAGGCCCAGGAACTTGCCCTCATTATGTTTAGCAATAGGTGTAGTGTTGATATTAATGTTTAATTGTGGATCATCTGCTCTGTTGCCAAACATAATATAGAAGGTCTTATCAGTGTTGAGTGTAAGTTTATTGGCTGTCATCCATGTTGATATTTTAATTAATTCGTCGTTAACAATTGTATTAAGCGTGGCAAGGTTTGTGTGGTAGATGACATAAGTTGTGTCGTCAGCAAAGAGTATTGGTTTCAGGTGTTGTGATACATTAGGAAGATCATTGATGTATAAGAGGAAGAGCAGGGGACCAAGGACACTTCCTGCGGTACTCCGGTGTCTAGTGGTAGTGTCGTGGAGGATGTGTCTTTAATAGTGACATACTGATACCTATTAGTGAGGTAGGATTTGAAGTATGCTAGTGCATGACCTCTTATTCCATAGTGATCAAGTTTGTGGAGTAGGATGCCGTGGTTTACTGTGTCGAAAGCTTTCCTTAGGTCAATAAAAAGTCCTAATGGATATTCCTTATTTTCGAGTGCTGTGTAAAGTAGGTCTATCATTTTACTATTGCATCGTTAGTGCTTTTATTTTTCC